>JAAVTI010000299.1:0-129271 GCA_011947335.1 Phytophthora constricta
ACATGCGTTCTAGCGAAGGTGAATATGAAAATACTCTCAACGTTCTATCTCACAATGGGCATGCATTCTATATGACAAATGCGGATCGCGTTCAGAGCAACTATATTTGTTCTAAGTGTGATATGGCTTTCGATAAAAATAACGATGCATTACGTTTTCACACTAAGAATAAGTGTGATCAGATCAATCTTGAATCTTTCCCCAAGCCAACTGTCTATAGACCAGTGGAGAATACCATTCAGAGAATGCTTCAAAAGTACAAGATCAAGGATGTTGATCATTATCTGGATCATTTCATTGTATTTGACTTCGAGGCGATCCTCGAGAAGATTGATGAGAATCATGGAGCCAACACTAAGTTTGAGAGCCGTCATAAGCCAGTTTCAGTTAGTATCTGTGATAGCTTGACTAAAGAGAAGAAGTGCTTTGTCAATAAAGACCCAAAGGCTTTAATCAAGGACATGATTGACTATATCAGGTCAGCCTCAAATAAAATTAGTGAGTATCATTACGACAAGTTTATTAAGATCTTTGACTCGATCGATATTTGCATGAAACAACACAAGAAAGCTAATCCATGTATTATGGATGGTGTCACGATAGCTAATATTAAGCAGAAGATGAAAGAAAATGATAAGCTCAAGGTCTATATCAACGTTCAGGATAAGATGCTTACTGATATTGAAAGATTGCGTCAAGTCATAGAGCAGACTCCGGTTATCGGATTCAATAGTGGATCATACGACTTGAATTTGATTCGCAACGAACTATTCTCTACGATTGGAACAGAAAATATCAAACACGTTATCAAGAACGGGGATATATGTGTATCTCTACGAACGGTTTCAAAATGCTTAATATGATTAACTACGTTCCAGCTGGAACGAGCTATGACAAATATATCAAGACATATCTCGGTGGTTGTAAGTGTAAAGACAAGATTCATTGTACTTGTGAGCTGACCAAGGGCGTATTTCCTTATGAATACATTACCAGCTTCGATGTTCTCAATGAGACTGAGCTTCCTCCTAAGGAAGCCTTCTACAGCAACCTTCGTAAAGAGCATATCAGTAATGCTGATTATGAGCAAGTTAAGTTCGCATGGAATCACTATGAAATGAAGACTATCAAGGACCTTCTGATTTGGTATAACAACCTAGACGTCGTTCCATTCATTAAGGCTATCGAGAAACAGCGTGAGCTATTTAAGAGTTTTGATCTAGACATGTTTTGTGACGGGGTATCTCTTCCGGGATTGAGTGAAAAGGTCATGTATAAGACTGTGGAACTCCAATTTCGGGGTAAGAATCCCGCCAAAGCATTCAACTTCCCAAAGAAGCGCTATGTAAAATATATTGATCAGGACGAGAAAGCTGAGCGTAAATTTGGCTTGACTATTCAACACCTCAATGAGCTTCTCAAGAAGCAGAAGTATCTGTGTGGTCTTTGCTATAGTAAGCTTACTGAAGAGACAGTTTCAGCCGATCGTATTAACAACAAGCTAGGACATGAGGACGGGAATATTCTTATCACGTGTATTCAATGCAATGTCGCACGCAAGGACATGAACATCAAATCCTTGAAATACAAGAAATTGATTGAGTTTAATGCCAATCGATTAGTATTCTCAATCGATAAGGAAGAATCAGAGATATATCGTAAGATGAAATCTAACATTGCGGGTGGACCATCGATCATTTTCAATCGATATGCGAAGCGCAATGAGACATTGATTAGGAATAATAAGCTGTGTAAGAAGATCATTGGTTATGATGCCAATGCTTTATACCTCTGGTGTCTTGGAAATGAAATGCCATGTGGTCGCCTAACCACGATCGAGGCCTATGACGGTATTATTGATGATATTAAGACCGATAAGGTGTTCGGATTCCTTGAGTGTGATATTGAGACTCCGGAACACTTGAAAGACTATTTTAGTGAGATGACACCAATTTTCAAAAATATAGATATCGATCCAACAGAGGAAATTATCGGTTCGCATATGTATAACTTCAACGAGTTACGTGGTAGGAAAAGTAAGGCTAAGATGGGTCGCAAGCTAATTGGAAGCTACTTCGGTAAGAAGATTCTGATCTACGCTCCTCTTCTCAAATGGTATTTGGCTCATGGAATGGTGATTACCAAGACTTATAGTTTTATCAAGGCTTATAGTCATACACCATTCAAGTCTTTCATGGAACAGGTGTCAGACGCACGTCGTGAAGGTGATGTTGATGATAGTAAAGCCATGATTGCTGATATGATGAAGCTGGTTGGAAATGCTGCATTCGGTCGATCTGGTATGGATATGTCGAAACACAAAGAAGTTGAATTTCACAGTGAATCAGAAGCGATCTATAAGGCTACTGAACACTTCACGTTCAACAGCAAAACCGAGTTCAGTGATGGAACGGTTGAGATTAGCAAAAGCAAACGTCGTATCAAGCTCAACAATCCAATTCACCTATCAATCGCTATCTATCAGTTAGCTAAGCTGCGTATGCTTCAGTTCTATTATGATTGCATTGATTTCTACTTCGATCGCTCTGACTTCCAGTATCAGGAGATGGATACGGACAGCGGATACATTGCTTTCAGCTGTGAGAAACCATTTGAGGAATGTATTAAACCAGAGCTAATCGAGCATTATGAAGCCCACAAGTACGATTGGTTTCCAAAGGATGATACCAAGGAAAATTCTGCCTTTGACAAGCGAACACCGGGTCTTTTCAATGAAGAATATCGTTGCAATGCTATGGTCAGCCTATCGAGCAAGAATTACAATTTTTATCTCCCTGACGAGACATACACAAAAGGCGAGAAATATAATGACGATCGTCGTGTAATCAATGGTGAAGCGATGTACTTCAAGCTATCAGCAAAAGGCATTCAGAAAAATAAGAATGTTGGAGCTCTATCACCAGATAATTTTGAAAAGGTTGTTAAATGGAAGAAACGCGAATTGAGGGGACTAACAAGGGCTTACGCGTTTGCAGGGATACCAATTCGATTATCACTTACTCACAAAGGAAGACGGCCCTCAACTATTACTACGACAAGCGTCAGGTTTTAGAAGATGGTATCACTACAATCCCTCTTCCAATTTAGCTCTGGAGAAAGCTAATTTGAGATGACGTAGCCATCGATTCGCAAACTACCTTTGCTTGAACCGATACTTCTTTTATGACTATGATATAGGGCAGAGCTTAGATACGATGGTGACAAGCAAACGTAGTTTGCGAATCGATGAGATACTAACAAATCTATACTACAGCCCGAAAACAGGCTATGTTGGGGTCAATGCACTATTCGAGAAGGCTAAAGAGCTATATGAGGGTATAAAGCATAGTGATGTAACCAAATGGTATAAGAATCACACTGACATTCAAAGATATACCGATCAAAAGCATCAATTCAGTCATTACAAGATTACGTCAAACAATCCTAATAGCTGGCAAGCTGACTTAGCGTTTAAAGACGGTAGCGTTGGGGTAGTATTAAAAGGCTATTGATTCTCTAATCAAACGATACAATGTTGACGTACTTACTACGGATAATGGTACTGAATTCATGAGTGCTAACGCTCAGAGTTACTTTAAATCGAATAAGATCATCCATTACAACAACGAAGCAGGTGATCACAATACCATGGGTAAGATTGAGAGATTCAATCGAACACTCAAGCTCAGACTAACTAAAATAAAACAAGCGCTGACAGATAGACTACTCAGCAACGTTATCGATAACTATAACAATACGTTTCACACAGCTATTGGGATGACGCCGAACGAAGCTAAAGGTGAGGTTATGAACAATGAGCTTAAACATAATCGTGACTTGATCGAGGAAGTTGAATCTAGCCTATCCATTGGAGCTTCAGTTCTCTATAGGCTTAAAAGGAAACAGTTTGATAAAGAGGCAGAGCGTTGGAGTAAATCAATCTATGAGATAACTGGTTTAGATGGTTACAGAGTTAGAATTCGGTCTAAGAATGGTCATATCTTATACAAATCAGTTAATGATATCAAAGTAGTCAAAGACAAGCCAACTAACGCTAAAATAGAAAAGAATCAAACATGGGAGGTTGAGAAGGTCTTAGACCATAAGAAATTGAAGGACGGTAAGAATAAATACCATGTTAAATGGGTTGGTTATGATGAACCGAAGTGGGAACCGCAAGCAAATCTACGCTTACTCAACAAGAATGAGATGAGTGATGTGGAGAGAGAGTATTTTGAGCTGGCGTAGCCGATAGAACCCAAAGGGTTCATGGCGGGCTTCGCCGCGCCGATCCGGACGGGGCTTTACGCCGAGCGAAGTGGCACCGCCGCTTATCACAAGTGCAAAACGTCATTTTTTTGCCCCGCGTCTTTTACTCTAAAGCATAGTATCTCATGCAAATATATACATATACTCATATACCAAACATGATCAGATGCAATGCTTTCACGCAAACAAACGAACCATGCTCACGCAGCGCCTCTAAGACAGGCTATTGCTATCAGCACGATAAGGATGCTAAGATAACGATGTATAAGAAAGAGTTAGCTAAGATGCATGCACGGGTTCGTTCGTATGCTAATAAAACGAATGAGTTCTATTACAAACTCAACGACATATATAGAGCCGATTTTATCAAGTTCCAATTAACCCAGATTGGAGGCCCTGAAAGGCCCTTCAGATCGATAGTCAAAGATATTCGAATCAAGAATCAATTAGAGGAGCTCTTCGATCTACCGTTCGATGAAATTGAGAATGCATACTTTGCTTTACTGACGAGGAGAAACGCTATCGTTCATAAATGGACTAAGGATGGATGGACGGCAGGTAAAGCGCCTGAATCATCGAGACGAAGAATAGATCGATCGAGGATATATAATTTAAATAGGTCAAAAGGATAGCTCAATTAAATATACCAACAGATAGAGATAACTAAACCGCTTCCTAAGAAAGATGTATCCGTCATTTACAAGTTTAGCTCAGAGAGAGCAAAAGCGTATCGAGTTGTTAGACAAGGCGAAACTACGCGTTCGTCAAGCTAACGCAAAGCGATTGATGTATGAAGAAACACCATGGGCATCTGATATCGGTAAAACCATCACTCTGACTAAATCCACTACGGATCAAGCAACTCAGAGCGATGGACTTTTAAAAAGCCTGATGTAGGTGATAGTAATGCGAAAAGATACGGGTCAGAGACCCCATCCGGATCGACTACGTCAGATCAATCCTTAACAAAGGATGACCAAAGCCCCGTCCGGATCGGCGCGGCGAAGCCCGCCATGAACCCTTTGGGTTCTATCGACTACGTCAGGTCAATTCTGAGGTTCAGGTTCAACCAACAACTACGGATTCTGAGGTTCAGGTTCAACCAAAACTACGAATTCTGAAGTTCAGGTTCAACCAACAACTATTGATGTTGAGGTTCAAGAACAACCTTTAACTGCTGAAATAGGGACAAATACACGTAGTAACGAAGATATAGAGTCACAAAAATCAGAAAATGGATTAAGAAGCTATTCAAAGCAAACCCTAACTGGGCAACGTTAAAAATCCATCCAATTAAAACTAACAAAACGATTGATACAACCCGCTATGTTGGTAAAAATGGTCATCTATTCCATTATACAACGAATAAGCGGTCAAATTCTAAATTCATAGATTGGTTAGCAACGGCGGAAATGATGAGGGATATTCACTCAGATGCGGAGTCTAATAGTATCGATGAAGTCAGTGAAATGCGCATGGAGGATCAAGATGCACGTCAGTATTCTAATATTAAACTAATTAGACCTGCAACGGATGAACTGCATCGTGATAATCACAAATTTCAAACTTGGGATATGGTTATGGATAATAAAGCAACGGATACTGACAGTGATGAAAGAGATGCTAAATCAAAGCTATGGTTCATGCTCAAAACTTACAAAGCAAAGCTGAAGGGGTCTAACATTATTGTTAGACCAATTCTGAAAGATGGCTCTGAGCTTAGTAACGCTGAGTTAGTTATTGATAGCAAAGATGATATAAATGTTAAAAATCAATCAACGAAACGATCGCTAACAATACAGCTAAATAACATATCGTGGATTGGAACACTAAATCAATTTAACGCTATTACTAAGCATCTCAAATTCAAGTATGAACCAAAGAAGGCAGATGAGAGAGTGATAAATGCTGATGAATTTAACATGGCAGCGAATCATGATGTTGAGACTGGGGTTAGAACTGGAATGGATGAAGGCAAGCAGTTATCTAATCTAAATATACCGAATTCGGATTCTAAGCAGATCATAGCTGATTACTACAAAGCAGCGCATGAGAGTACCAACCCTATTATCGCAATTAGACTCAACCCCGTTGCTATTAATAAAGAGGATAAGCCGACTACTAACGATCACTATTATTTAACATGGTTTGTTGATAAAAATGGAAATGGTTCACTGAGAGTTAGAAATTCAAATGAAAGAGAACACCCGATAGTGAGCCCTAAAAACACTAAGGATTTCTTTAAGAAGGTTAAATGGACATACACACTTGATGCTTTGATTGAAGTCATGGATGAATTGAATAAAGCGTCAAATGACAACACGATTACTTTGAATGGACGCGAACAGTTAGCAAATACATCTAATTTGTTTGACTATATAATATTCAGTCACGGAGTTAGAGTTTTAACACCTACATCTGATGATGTCGATCCTGAAGCATTCAATAGAACCTATAGGCGATTTAGTAAAAATGAAGCCGTTGACTTCTATACCCACCAAGAAGGCAAGGTTTCGGGAAGGGGGTTAAAAGGTGCAGGATCAGTTCGGGACGCCCTAAAGGATCAGGAGGACCGCCGTATCAAACAATAACAAGAAAGGGGAAGTATTACAATCTCAATGATATCCAAGGAACAGGATTGTCGTCAGCGTATATCTACAAGCAGTTAGGAAGCAAATACATAAGAATTCCTGATCTCGAAAGCGGAACGTTAAACGTTGTCTACGCCTCCTGTAAGAAGCTCGGACCGAAGCGTCAGATCAGCAAAGATATGGTTAAGATGATTAAGGAGCTCGTATATGATCAGAATATCAATCAAGCCGCATATGATAAGTTAGGAGTTGATGATCAGAAGCTATTCAAAGAAATTCTACAAGCTACCCACATCCAACATGCATTTCGCGATGAACTACCCGATCCATTAGCTAATCTTAGAATGGAGTACGATAAGTTAAGCGGTGAATTGATGTTGGGTAATGATAATCCATCTATTGTAAAGCAGTTAAAAGCATTAACAGTCGATATGTATTCGAATCGATTGATTGGAGATAGTGAATTCAAAGATATAATCACGAGATAAATATAGCAAGCTTAGAAATTTTGATTTCGTGAACTTGGGCCACTTAGTAAGACACTATCTTCAACTTAATATAGAGTGATAATGTTAGTACTCAATACCAACGCAATTCATAAGAATGGAGGATTGTATAATCTAAACGCAGACCAGAATCGTACTGAGCTCAAAGCAATCATGAAGGACATCATCATTAAGGAGCGGTCTCATCAGGCTAAAGCAGCGATTTGGTCGGACAGCGGCGTAACTAAATCTGATAGTTCAACTCAGACTGACGGAGGCCGTATATGGGCTAGAACAGGGGTTTAAAAGCCTTATCAGTCGAAGAAAAAAGACAGCCTACCACACCAACGTTTAGTCTATAGGCGCGACGTAGCCGCCATGAAGCCGTTGGCTTCTATAGACACCAACGGTGTCCGGAAATCTATGATTTCATATAGGCGCAACGTGAGCATTAGTTCTTATTTTTTCTAATGAAGATGTGCGATTTAGTAAATCAATCAGTTCAGTTCTTTGTTGGTCAATGATCACTTGTTGAGTAGATACGATACCATTTAGATCTTGAATTGCTTTACAAAGGATAGCGGCTAGCGATGCATACTCAACGCCCATCGTATTGATAGGTAGACCCTCGCTATTTAACTCATTAAGGTCTCCTTCTGGTGTCGATACTGGTTCAGGTACGATAGGCTGAACTTCTTGAGCAATAAAACCAATAGATACTCTTTTATCCTGCTTCCATTTAAAACGTCTCGGCTTCAGCGCCAATATTGTGTCTAATCCGTATGGTATGTCTTCAATATCCTCTTTTAATCGTTCATCAGAAACATTCGTGTAACTCCCTCCATAAACAGGAACGTAAGCAATGAATGAAAAATTACTATCATAGGCCGCAAAACAAATAGATTGGGTTGTAGAGCTATAGCTGCCTATCCCCACATAAGATGAGTATGATGAACCACGCCATGATAGAGCTGCCGAAACGCCATTTGCTTTCGAATGGAACCATTGATTGCACCAAACGGATGAGCCAGCATGAAACTGACTTTCTGGATCGGGAAGACCAATCCCGACCCAACCGCTTGCTTTAATGACAAGAGCGTTAGAGGAGCCATACGGATCAAAGCTCAAATAATTCGAATTGTTTCCCGATGAAAACTGATTCCATTGGAGAGTCATACAATCTTCAAGCAATTCCTGCGAGCCAATGCGCAAACCACACGATGAACCACGAAGGAAATTCCAGTCTTGAGCTCCTACCACGTTTCCAAAAGATATCCTTCCGTCCTGGTGCAAGCGAAGCCGTTCCGTTAGAAGACTCGTAACTGAATCTGCTGATCGTGTCAAGAAGCTAAGATCAGATAAAGCAAAACTACCTCCTGTTCTTCTAGCTAATATTACTGCACTTGGTGTCATTGCGAGACCTGACGAAGCATCAGAAGCAGTATCAATAGCGAATGATATACCCGCGCTACTTCCGATAGTATCTTTATCATTATCGATGCACAGATTGTACTCTCCATGACGACTCCAGCGCCGTGATTAGTGCCCGCTGTAACAGAGAAAACCTTCGAAGTAGCTCCACCATTTGTTGTTATAGAAACACCGTTGACGGTAAGCGAACTACAATTAATAGAATTGCTGACATTAAGCGAACCGAGAGTTCCAATCTCTGTTATAGCAGTCTGTGAAGCCGTTTGTAAATTTCCGTATATAGTACCTGAAGAAATCGTTGAAACTGATATTGAAGACGGTACCGATGTCAAGAAGTTAGCAAGGTTGTAAGATACTCCATTCTGAATAAGTGACGATGTGCTAATACTTGAAAGTGATATTGAAGACGGTACCGATGTCAAGAAGCTTGCAAGGTTGTAAGATACTCCATTTTGAATCAGTGACGATGTACTAATACTTGAAAGTGATATTGAAGACGGGATCGATGTCAAGAAGCTAGATAGATTATACGTTACCCCTGCTTGTTGAAACGTATTTGCGTTAATACTCGAAACGCTTAAACTAGATGGAATAGATGTTAAGAAACTAGCAAGGTTGTACGTTGTTCCTGCTTGTTTGAATGAAGTAGCATTGATAGTTCCCGATAGCGTCAATGACCTAACACCAGAAACGATATCACCTGAACCGTTTAGAACAAGTGCTTTGCTTAGTGATCCTACGCCTTCCGTAATTCCAGTTAAGTAGCTTGGTAAATTTAATGTGATAGGTTCTCCACCGATTAGTAATTCTGAGCAAGAGATTGTACCGAGACCACTAATATCGAGGTTATCATCAGGAACAAGAGCTAAACCAATAGTTGCTTGACCGACACTAACTCCGGTCAAATAGGATAGACGATAATCGTTTTTGTTTAGATATAACGTTTGTGCATAAGCATACGATAGAGAGCCGGTCTGATCTTGAGAGAGATAGTTGTTCGGATTGTAGATTCCAGAATCAAATAATGAAGGTGGATATACGAAGCCACTCATTTTTTCTTATCGATACTATATAGTAACACTTTAAAAAATGAGCGAAATTGCTGATTATGGAGCTGCGCTCCCGAGTAAATATAAAAGCGCTACGGTCGGTGATATCAAATAATTAGGTATCAAGAAGCTATTTCGTATGGTGATACTAGGACCCTCCTACAGCGGTAAGAACAATCTCTGCATGCATATCTTAAAACATAGTCCTCACGTTTTTAGTCATCTTCATATCATTGCTCGTAATCCTAATCAAGAGCTCTATGACTATCTTAGAGATAAATTGGAAGGATTCATCACATTTCACGATGAGCCACCTCAAGTCGATTCAATCCGTAAAACTCCCGGCAAGAAGCCAGAGCTTGTGATCATTGATGATTTCAGTAATGATAAGGGGCTCCAAAGAATGTCTTCTCCCACTATTTCACTCGCGGGCGACATTTCCTACTTAGTACGATATTCCTAAGTCACAGTTGGTTTGGCACTGACAAGATGATCAGGCTCAACTGCGAATATGTAGCGATCTTAAGGGCTAACAGTAAGCGTGATCTAAAGCTGCTTATGACTGATTTCAATATTCGTGGCGTTAATGAAAATGATATCGTTAGGTATTATAATAAAGCTACAGGTGATAGAAAAGGTCAGATGCTTTTCATTGATTCAGTGCGCTCTAAACTACGTTATAACTTTGATAAGGAGATCGATCCGGATCTTGCTTAATTAATATCCTGAAATATAAATCAATACATTAATATAGAGCGGAGCTTAGAGAACTTGTTAAGCTGACACTTCGCACTTGAGCGTAAAGCTAATTACTATTCACGCCCCGCGTGCTCTAATAGAACAAGTATGGCAAGCTTCATTAAGCTTGATAGCACGAACTTAGTTCAGAATGGATTAAATAATACATATAGATACGAATTCGCTGGTTCGTCCGTTAATTTTAAAGATAATGATATCGCTGTTCAATCAATATCCTTGTTTTGTAGTGATTTCAATATTGATAGCTTAGCTTTTGGTAACAACTCGTTTAAGATTGAAGTCCCTACGGGTAGTACAACATCTCTAGTTAATGTAAATCTTCAAGATGGCTGGTACGGATATGCTGATATCAATCGAAAAATCCAAGCTGCTTTGGTAAGCGCTGGAGCTTATCTGATCGATGGAGATGGTAATAATGTATTCTTTATTCAAATTAGTGAAAATAGTACGTATTACAGTTGTCAGCTTGATTGCTCTCCTACCCCGACTACGATTGGAAGCTATACGCGTCCATCAACGGGGCTTTATAGCTCATCTGGATCAGGTTTACCATCTACGTCTCGTGTACCTCGACTGATTATTGATAACGCTAGTTTTGGCAAGGTACTCGGATTCGCTCTTGGAACGTATCCAACCACTCCAACAACGATCGCTACCTCTCTTTTATCTAATATTGTTCCTCAGGTTCATCCGACTAGTTCTTATGTAGTACATTGTGATGCAATTAAAAACGATTACGTTGTATCCGGTGATTTATTAGCAGCTTTTGATCGAGGTGATTCCTCAATCGGTCAATTGATTTACTATAGACCTAGCAACTACGCCTGGGTTAAACTCAACGACGGAGCTCGATCTAGTCTTACTATATCCATTTGGAATCAAAATGATGAACAGATTCATTTTCGAGATGTATCTGTATCAATCATGTTATTGATTAGGCCGCGTGAATTTAGATAAAAAAATGCTTTTTTATAATTGATAGTTACAAACGAAATGAAGAGCCTCGCATACCGGTCCCTGACATCTTAAAACTCCCTGCCTTCATACTACTTTTCCCGAGTGAAAATGATCCTCCCGCAGGTTCTCTACCCCGAACACCACTCGTCTTCTTGCCTCTCATAGCTCGAATCTTAGTCATGTAATCTTTTGCTTCCTGGCTACCCTTAACAAACTTCTTAGTCTTCTTAGGGACGCCGACGCCGTATCTTGTTTTTACGGTCTTACGAACTTGTTTGATCATATCTACATGATCAGGCTTGGTTGCTTTCTCAATAAGTTTGCGTTCAGCTAGATCTATGAGATCAGTTGCAATACCTCGATCTTTCATGTAGCGAAGAGCTTGTTTACCTCTTGTTTTGACATCGTTTAAGGTAAGTCGTCCGCCCTCTCTATCCGATTCGCTATCGCTATCGACGCCAACTCCAGTCATTGATTTAATAGCAGCTCGTGCAGGGATTGCAGCTTGAGGAGCACCAGCATAGGTAGCCAAAGCAGGAACAGCTGCATCTACGGCTCGCGACAACAAGCCAGAGTCTTTAAGAGCCTTAAAACCTGTTTTAATACCGTTCCACACTTTCCCCAAACCGAGGAACCTTGGAGCTTCTTATAACCTTTCTTAATTTCATGGCGCGTAACGTCCAATCTAACTCCACGACCCGCTTTTTGAGCCTTAAGCGCCTTCTCATAGCTCGATGGATGCAAATGAATAATAGCACCAGAACCCTGAAGCTCAGCCTTTGTTAAGCTTAGTTTTCCAGTCTTGAAAGCTTTGGTTAGCTTTGCCTTAGGTATTTCACTCGAGATCGATAATTCACGGTACATGATTGCTTCTTTTCGAACAAGCTTCGCTCTATTAGAACACGCGGGGCGTGAATAGTAATTAGCTTATTTACGCTCAAGTGCGAAGTGTCAGCTTTACGAAGTTCAAAGGTCGCAGATCTTTTCGAACAAGTTCTCTAAGCTCCGCTCTATATAATTAAAAGCTAAAGCACGGTTATATTTAAATTAATAAACCTCTTCAGTAGATCCATTCTATTCTTCTGTTTAGCGTAAATAAACAATAAGCAAAATATGCCGCAATAATCATCTTTAGTACCTTGAAGTTGAATCTCGTTGTATTGTTTTATTCCGTAGCGTTTAGGAGGTCCCTCGCCCATACTGTCATAATAAACACCATCTACGATACATGTCCAGTGTCCTATCTCAAGATCGGGAGGTCTCAATAGAATTAGGAAGGTACCTACCTTGGGAAGAGGCTTGGTAATCTCGGACGATTCATAGATATTTTCGATATTAACATTTATTAGTTTAGCTAATTCGATTAGATCATGATCGCTTGTGACTGCTTTGATTAGATGCGCCATTATTTAATTTTGTTTTCATCTATAGATGATCGTATATAGAACGAATTATTTTAAGATGAGTGACACACAGCTAGCTGATCAGTTTCTCTACCAATCATCGCTAAAAAGCGATCCGGATGTAAAAGTATCCTCTAACAAGCGAATCTCGCATGTTATCGATATTAACCAAGGAAGTTATGCAAATGGTATTATTACGCTAGATGCAACTAGCCAACTCAATGGTGCGGAAGGCTTTGCATGTCTTCGCGATAGTTATATACTTCTTCCTTACCTCGTCAGTATGAAGAACACTCACGATACTCAGGCTCTCAGTAGTGCGGCTAATCGCCTCTCAGTAGGCATGAAATGCGGAGTATGGAATGTAATTGATGCTATGTCTCTAGAGCTCAATGGCAAGTCGATCTTATCAATGAACGAACATAAGATGTTTATCAATAATCTACGTGCTCAAGTTGAGACTAGCGCTGACTATATGGCTAAGCACGGCGCTGAAAGCTTTCTCTACCCAGATAGCGTAGGATCGCTTGTTCATCAAAGTGCTGCTTCCACTCTCGGAAATGGATATAGCAACGTTGCTGCAACTACGGGCAATGCTCTTAATATCGCTGACGCTATCGACAATGTGGCTACTGGTGGTGCTGTCCTTGGTGCGAATGAAGGATTCGTGAAGCGACTATTGGCTAATCCTCCAGTAGCGAACGCTGTAACTAACGGTTGGCCTACGGTTGCCAATGCGGCTGTTTCAAATGATATCGCTAATCAGTTTGGACGAGGAGCTTTCAAAGCAGGAGTCGCTACGGCTGGATCTATTGCTGGTTCTTGGTATTATATGCTCAAGATTAAGCTTGTTGATCTTCACCCGATTTTCAAAGATCTTGATCTCATGGGGTCGCCTCAGATCAAGATCCGTCTGCGTGTGAACCGTGGATCGGCTGTTATTAATTTAGGGACTGGTAGGACCATGACTCTAGCTTCTACAACTCGCCAAAGTGGCTCTACTTGCCCTATTATGGTTACATCGGCTAGCCCCGGAGCCCCGAATGTGACTGTTGTCCCTAATGCCGTTACGCAAATTACTGTTGCTTGGGGTGCTATCACTAATTCGCTTGAAGATGTTGTTAATAGTACTTATTTTCCATTTACCACGTGCCGACTATACGTTCCATTCGTTGATCTAGAGAATCCTACCGCGATCATCTCTAAACCTACAAAGAAGATTCGTTATCTCGATTATTATGCCCAACACTTTGGAGCGGCTCAAGGAGCTCAAGCTGGTAAATCGTTTGATCTACAGCTTTCGGCTAGTCTCAAAAACGTTAAATACGTTGCGGTGCTTCCTTTCGCTAAAGGAACAGCGCCTTTTGATACAGTCGAACAGTTTCAATCTCCTTTCGATAGTGCACCGTGGACCGTTCAACCTGGATCTGCTATTCGTAACTTTAATGTACGCATTGGCAACAGTCAAGTGTTTGATCTAAATCATGAGTATGATTTCCAGAATTTCTGTGACGAATTCTCGAAGCTGTCGGCTATTAACGGTGATATGACGCCTGAATTATCGAATGGTCTAATTGATTTCAAAACATGGGCCTCCACTAATCGTGTACTCGTCGCCGACGTGTCTCGCTTAACCGAGAAGGATGTTCCTCAGTCGCTTCAGATTAAGGGAACGAACGCATCGTCTCAGGATTGTAATCTGATCGTTATCGTTGCCCATGAAAATGAAATGACTTATAATCGTCTCACAGGGGAGGTAGATGACTATACTGCTAATTAGGCTCTCTCATAAAAAGAAAACACTATTTTAACTCGATGAACAAAAAAATATTTTTTTAATTTGACGTTTGCAGGTTGTAGTTAATTGATGGTTTCTAACTCTTTGAGTAGTCGTGAGCATTTTTCTTTAACGAACTGATTGTTGCGTAACCAATCGAGATATTTGGGATCGACTCTCTTAATATAATCTAGAGTTTTAGTCTTATGACGACCCCAGGTCATAACGTATTCATCGGTTTCTTCTTTACTATCCGCGAACTTAGTCGTAAGAAAGTCTTTAATCTCATCGCTCGCGTTTAAACTTGGTTGTTTGCTCATCCATCGGCAGTAACTTGGATCGATGGCATAAACCTCTTCAATCGTCTTGTCTTTAAATTTACCAAATGTTAGTGTTGTCATTGTTATCTATATACTATAGGAGGTAGAGTAATCTGATAAAAAAATAATTAATGTGAGTTCGCTTAAGATGGCAACTTTCTAAATTCTGATCTTGATATTTAAATCATTATATAAATGATGTTGTCAGATTTGTATGTAAGATTTTTCGGCGACATTGTTTCTATAATCGTTCCTATGAATATTAGGTGCTTGATGACTTATGAAACATCTTCAGGTTAAAAGGAGTGTTCTATTCAATATAAGCTGTTTAGAGGTCTTGTCATTATTTTCACTCCTACATTTAAAATTGGATTAAATCCATGTTTAAAAGCTTAAATGTAGGATTGAAATTTTTGGTAGTCATTTCAGCTACGATTCAACTACTCACGAATATGTGTTGATGGATGGGGTGACACCTTAACGTATGTGGACACATTGTTTTGGGTGACGCCCCTCACATTTCTCGGAACATCATCGAGTTTGGGCGCCATGGCGAAAATGAAGACGACGCCGACAGGCGGAGGAATCAGCGGTCTCTCAAAGGAGGGAGCAGCGGACAGCTTAGTGGTGCGTGATTTGTAATCTGTGGTGTAGCGTGAAATGGTGCCGCGTGATGCAAAATGACTTGGGATCTAGTGCGGCTGCGCTCTAGCATTCTCGTCGCTCAAGCCAAATACCGTTTTATTGCCACATCTAATGGATCTGATCATCTGCTGGTGCAGAGCGCTGCCGTGACGGACATGCGAGGCCTACGCGTACAGGCAGTTGTGCTGTTACCACGCCCGAACAGCAAGATTTTGCGCCAGCGACGAGACACGCATGAGCCCGACCCTGCAAGCGCAACGGCTGCGTGCTGCTCACGCTCGAGCAATGAAAGCAGTAAAAGTGCAACACCGTGAGTATTTTTGCGAGGTGGTACGAAGACTGCATGCAGGCTAACGTGTGCGTAATGTTTATTTCAGGCCGCGAGGTGTTGGCGCTACGGAAGCTCCAAGCTGCTCACGCTCGCTTATTTAAAGGAATTAAGAGTAAAGCTGCCTCTTCGCCCGAGCGCAAGCTGCCATCGGCTCCTCCCGAGAAGGGCGTGAATAATTAAGTAACTGATCCGGTTCAGGTGGTTCGCAAGGAGAAAAACAGTCGTCAACTGCTCCTCACCAGCATCGCAGTGGTGAGTCGATGCTTTAAGTAGCGACGGATGCTTTCTAACACGATTGGCTGGCTCCAATCCTCGCTGACAGTTGCGGCTAGTGCCTGCCACGCTCCACGGACCGACCGCGTAAATTTCCCACCACCACAATCCTGCCTGACCGCATTCGACAGGGCGGTTAGCGTGCTACACTGCCTTGCATCCGAAGCTGTGCGGTTTACAAGGTCAGCAACACGAGCAATACTCACCAAAGCATGGTGGTTATACCTCACGCGCGTAAGCGCAAGAGGTTCGCCTTCAATAGTGTAACATAGCCAAAGCGTGCCGTTACGTAAGCTTTCGCTGGGTGTTGAGGAAGACTCGTTCGTTTTGAAGCAAAATTAACTCTGAGTGATATTTAAGTTCGGTCGCAAAACCGAACTTAAGACTAGGTTAGCTGCCAGCCACCAATTGGGGTGCTGCACACTAATTGGCTAATATTCGAAGTTTGAACGAAGTGAAAACTTTGTTTGTTGCCGGGGCCGATTGTTCGTACATACCATCTTACTAGCGTTGCCGGCGCCCGCTCACGCGGACGCTGTGGATTGAATGGATGGTTTCCGTTCCGCTCGCCTGCGGCTCACTTCACTACTCGCAGGTTTTGGTCGATATGGGGACCAAAGCGAGCCCTTCGGGCCCGCAAAGCAGCACAATTGGGGGTTGGTTTTATCCAATGAAAAGTGCGGATAAGCGTTACGGTTTTTCACGACTTATATTATGCTGTTCGGGATTAATAGTCTTTATGTCGGTCTTTTGGGGCACACACGCACATCTTACGTTCTTACAGGGAGCAGAATTATCGTATCGTACGTGACGTGTGACCGCGTCACAGGTTGTGTGGACCACATGCATATGATGATTAATGGTGGTGTGGACCACGCATCGCCAAGCACACTATTTCACATCGAAAACCAATATCATCACTTGCTAGACACCTTTAGCACAGCTACTGCTTTGATATGATAACGTGCTGCATATGCGTGACTTGTGCTTCGCTGGGTCTGCGTGGGTCTGTTGGGTGGCGTTTCGGACAGGAACGGTGGCGTGCCGATGGGCGCTCTGTCCTTGCAGGTGGTCGGCAGCGGCGTGTCGGCGGGTGCGGCTTCGGGTGGTGTGACTGCCTCGTCTAGGTTGTTAACAGTCTGTGGAGATAGGTTAGCTGATGCCACACTCGGCAGCGTGTCGGTGCTGGATGATTCAAGTGGTTCTTGAACGAGAGGCGAAGTATCTGCCGCAAGTGGCTTTGGAAGTTTGTCCAGCGGCATCATTTTTATTGACAGCGCTGCTGGACGAACGTTCACCGACGCCCCAAGAACCACTGGGCGTCCTTGTTGCGACAGATTTTGTGCTGCTCGAGTAGTGGCAACTGAGGCAGAGCTGCTCAATCGAGATGACAGAATAGTAGATTTTCACGGAGGCGTGTCTGAAATAATTGACAGCTGCATAAGCACAAGGAACTACAGGATACGTGATAATAGATAATTATTCAAGAGTGTCAGCAACATACTTTCACTACCCACTCAAGATTTTCTTTGGGGTAAAGATGTGATGAAAATTAATTCACACGTGCTAACATTTGTAGGAAAATTGTCGGACAATTGGGAATGTTGGAAGTTTAGAGAGAGTAACTAAGCAGTACTGAAATACGAGTGAAATTGTGGGACCACTGAAATCTAAACTGGAACACTTTACAGCATATCCCAGTTTGACGAGGCACCCGTCTCTGCAAGCTCCGTGTCCGATCCGAGATCGGTTGCCACCAGCACGTCAAGCTCCATGCCGTCATTATTGGAGTCTTCGTCGTGGCTCCCGAGATCATCTGCGGTTTCGTTGTCAGCTTCTTCATCACCTTCGTCTTCTATTCCCAAATCGCTACTAAAATTCCCAATGAAAATAGTGAGAACACGGGTGGGGGAGGGGCAAGCTGGCGCTAGTCGCATCCTCATTCTCCGAGATATCTCGCTGCCTTGGTGAGTTCAAAATGAAGTTATGAGAGCGGCGAACATGTCGGTTGAATGCTCGCTGGTTTGCCGCCTCGTAAGAGCACCCCACACGTAGCACTGATAGTTGTCCTGGACATCGCGAGGGGCGTTGTCATACAGCGGAACACGTTGATACCGGTGCTGAGGGTAGCCGAGTGCTTGATCTCCCATAAATGCGTGGACGCAAAGATTGTTGCAGCTTGACCCGGCCCGCGCGTGAATAAAGTCGCCTCGAAACAAAAGAATGTCATATTTTGCAATAGGATTGCGACCTTTTCCGACTACTTGCCGAGTGCACTGTATGCATTCAATTCTTCACGGCACACTACGCATGGCTTCCATCCCAATGTACTAATGATGGGGCGGAAGCTGAGGACGCCAGCCGAGTTACTCCGGCGTAGCAGGTTGAAGTACCCGCACACGACCCTGTACGACTATCACGAGACGCTTTTGCAAGACCTGAAGGAAGCCCGTGAGTCAGCAGCAGTCGCTTTGCAGAAGGAGCAGGCCAGGCAGGTCATCTATTACAATCAGCGGAAGGTGCGCAACAGTAGTGCGTTCATGCCCGGGCAGCTGGTGTGGTTGTATCAGCCAGCCAGAGGCCCCGACATCTCAAAGTTTGGGCACCGGTGGCGAGGGCCTGGACAGATTGTGGAGGCATCGGGCTATGACGATTATTTGGTTCGGATGCTAGAGTCGAACGAGGAGCTAGTGACGCATTGATCGTTCCTGTTAAGCTATTTGTACCCCACGAACTTGTTGGATAAGATGGCCAGCGATATCTCCCTAGACTTACGCGAGGAAGCAGTAGCAGCGGCTGACATCGACCCAGATGCTGAGGACGAGACGGCTCCCGAATTAGAAAGACAGGAGGCAGCTCATAATGGCCCCACCGCAGCAAGCAGCACATCAGAGTTGGTGGCGCGAGCAGACGCAGCAAGCAGGGCTGTGGAGCTGACGACGCAGGTGGTGGCCACTGATTCGAATCCGCAGCCGAACATGCAGACAAGCGAGCGCAGCAGAAGAAGCGAAGACGCGCGCAGCCGAAGGCCCCCGCAGTGACTGACAAGCAAGATGACAGCAGTGAGAGCCGAACACGACGAAAGAGAGCCAAGGTTGCCGTGCCAGCTGTTCCGAGTGACACCATCGCCAGAAGAACGCGAACCCAGAGCCGACGACTGCCATATCCAGGCACCGAAGACGGCGCAGCACGAGGACAAGACCACAGCCCAACGCGAGCCAAGGCCAGCGGAACAGCTCTTGGCGTTGAGCGCGGAGGTGCAGACGAAGCTGACGCCGGAGGACCGCCCACCGCAGTCGAGACTGCCGCAGCCGGAGCAAGGACACGGGATGGTGAAGGAGCCCCTGGCTCAAAAAACGAGCAGCAGCCAGCAGTATAGCACCAGACAGCAGACCAAGATGAGGAAGAACGAGTGTACGTCTTCGCCGGACGGGGTCGACGAGGTGTTGACAGCCTCGTGGGCACTCAACCTCGCCTCACCCGCATCAAGCCGACACGAGCCGTGGTGGAATGTGGAAGGCGAAGGTATCGTTCTCGTACCGGGCGTTACCTTCTGGAGTTTGAAGTTGAAATGTTGGGTGATCGACCTGACAGGAGCCCGAGCAGCCGGCTCTGGATTAACATGCAAGACTATGAGCAGCTTTGGAAGGAAGGGTGCGTGCGAACGCGTCGAGTCGACAGGAGAGAGGCAGATGAAGACAAGCATGCAGCAGATGAAGACAAACAAGCAGCAGATGTCGACACCCAGGCAGGAAAGAGTAACAGCGAGGATCAGCAGCATTCGACGACAACAGGACAGCGGAGTGAGCAGACAGCGACCAGGCGAATCGGGGACGATTCGCGCTAGGGAGAGAGTAAGAGGATGGTAATCCTCTGCTCCCGTCTCCTTCAAGTGCAAGAGGCGAAGGAGCAACTGAGCGATGGAAGGACAAGCAGGCAGGCCTGGACTGAACGGGCCGACCCGTTCCGGGCCCAGGCCGCCCAGCGATCTTCAAGCGGGAAGATCACTGGAAGCGAAAGGACGCAAAGCAGCGGACAGCAGCAGGTGATACGCAACGAGCGGCTGAGAATCACGGGGAACAGTCGCACCCACAAGATGCATGTTTAGGCAGAGTAGAAGAGCAGACACTTCGCATTTCGCCAAGTGCCACACAAGCACTAGGTGATACCAGCTAGAACCGGTCTGGTGCCCAGCTAACGACGATAAAGCAACAGAAGTGAACTTAGCCGGCAGCTATCAACTTACATCGAGGTCTCGACGGGCGAGCAGGAGACGGGTATCAGCAGCCCCGTGCAAGTGAAAGCGGTATCAGCAGCCCGTACGGATCGGACGCTGGGCAGCCCAAGAGCGGGTAGATTAGCCCCCGGTGCTTATAGCCCCCGGCGCAGCGTCCGGACGACTTGGAGAACCCGGCGAGGACTCGATTCGCCAGTGCAGCACTAGGAAAAGTCAGCGGCGGTTACTGTGTGTGTCTAGCTAGGGTAGTTTGTGTACAAGGGTAGTCCGCCGTTGTGGCCACCGAACACCGTCTGCGGCCAAGGACATGATCGGCGTGGAGTGCTGGTGAAACATTAAGTGGATAGCAGAGAGCGAACTTACTATGCGGTCATTTTTGGACGCATAGCAGTGGTTGGTTTCTCTCGTCTCTGCATGCAGGAAGCATGATGCTGCGGTGCAAAAGCGCCACTAAGCAAAACTAACCGACCTAACATCATGCCGTGCAAGCAGGACATCAAAGCATGCAGTCCGACAAGACGCCTAAGTACAACCGCACTCTGCTGATTGCAGAGTGAGTCCGACGTACGTGGTGTCATTTTGAAATCACCCCTGCGTCATGTGGGGCTCGCTAATCCTTTCCAGGGTCAAGCACCGCTCCAGCATTATCGCGTCCCTGAATTCGGGTCTGCTGGGGGCAGGATAGATTTAACGGCTCCTCGCAATTACAGCAACTACATCACCTTCATAGCCAGCTTGTAGACGAACCCGACAGTTCGGAGAAAACTTGATTTATGCAGAGGCAGCCACCCGGTGAGAGTTTGACTGTTCCCGCGCTAACGCCACGACCAGACTACGAAAGCTGGAAGGCTATGGGATTAGGACGGGTGCACCCGACGCGATTAAAGCTCAGCTCAAGATGAAGAAGCACGACCGTATCGAGGCGCTGAGCGGTACGATGCTGCGATCGTTGTATACGGCAACAAATTGCCGGGTGACGGGGGTCGACGAGAAGGACGTAATAATGACACAACACGAAGCAAACACTGTGTGTTCCGCCTGTTGAACATATTGTTCAGTCTGTCAGTTTAGCAGGACAGGATAGTGAAAAATGAATCTACCTCATTTTTATCACGTACTAACTAATGATCTCTACACGTAAGGCCACACGGCCACCCGAACAGAGCTTGATGGGAAAGCAATAAACGCGAGGAACGATATGTCTGGCAGGAAGTACAAGCCGCATTGGCCGAGGATTGCCCCGAGGACCGCGAACGCAATCAATAAGAGTTGAGGACGATGAAGATTTCATTACATCGACCCTTCAACGGGCAACTCCGCGACTATTCCGCGACGAAGCTTTACACATTGCGGAAGGAGGTAAACAAAATCTATCGCACTGCGAGTAAAGGTTCACTAGAACGAGGGCGAGTTTTCGACTCTTCGTTAACGACCGCGGGGACGTGCTGTATCTGCGTAAATAGCTAGCTGTAAGTACAGATGTTTACTAGTGTGCGCCAGACTCGTTGCGCTTGACACGATGTGGTTTTGTTTTGTCTGATAGAGAAAACCGCAGTTGAACAATGTCGTGAAAGCTGGTATAGTATCTAACGACGAATTTCACACCTTGGAACTCGAGCCGAGCAGTTCAATTTCGACCCTCGCAACCTCCCAAACGCAAACGGGATGAATCCTTGGAGCTGATGGCTTCATCATTTGGCGCATACGCATCGATCGACGAGCCGAATCTGCTTGTGGTTTGGGGTCCAAAAGTAACAAGCTACGAGAAAGTTCCCAGCTCTTAACTATGTTGGCCGATATATGACGACAGTTGCCAGAGACCAACAAGGATCTAACGTGTAGTGATAGCATGCAGACAGTGATGCTGCAAGAGGATTGATCAATGCTGATGGAAGAACGTCAGAATATCATTGACCAGCTTAACGAATCAAATAATCAATGATTCGTAAGTGCTCCCGTCACACGGAACCGCGCCTCGAACTAAAATAAAGAAGCTAATCGATGTCTTTCATCCAGAAATTTATCAGTTGACTTCGTGAGGTACCGAACGCCACTATATTGTAGAAGCCAAGTTACTGCAAAAGTCGGATAGATTTGGCATACGCAATAATTTGGCAATGCACTCGCGCCCTGAATTACCCCCAGCCCGAACGGGTTTTTGCGCCTGTGGGTCGAACTATCATGTATAGAATGCTGATGGCTTCACTACTAAACCCAAGATAAAACCTATCGTGTCCCGGGGTAAAGCTCATGCGAAACCCTACCCCTCGATGTAGTTGCCTTTGTTATCGTGTCTCGAGAGCTTGTCATGTCCCCGATACTTGACAATCGGACACGACAAGCGGCTATATCATGTCTACGCCGGATAGGGTAAATCGATATTGACAGAAAGACGACATGCAAATGTGAAAGAGACATAGACTTCAAACCAGGTGATCATCAGCACGAATTTTCAATACTAAAACGAAGGCAACATTGAGTGCACGCCGCAATCAAAGATTGCGTGTCCTCCTTCATTCAAGCAATCAACTGGTAGTTGTCGCAGCCACCCGACGGCGCCGCGGCAGGGAGTCCCTTCGTCATTTACTGCAGACTCCTCTCCATCTTCCGTGACGCGGACTCGAAGCTTGCGCTTGCCCCGCTTTGGCTTGAGGGTGCCGTTGCGCCAGCACGTGCGCCAAATCTCGAAACAGGTACGGGCCTGCCAGTCAAACGAATGCTTTACTTTGTTGCAGATGTAAACTGGGGAGTTCTTGACCTCACCTGTCTTCTGGTCGATCGTTTTCAGCTTACACATGCTGCATTGGAAGGACGTGTCACGGCCCGTGACCTTATCCTTCAAAGAGAGCAGACTTTGCAGGCTCTCTGTCTTCTCGTTTTACTCCCGTCCGTGTTCCCCTTGCGTTTGTCCTTGGTCTGGATCGGCACGTGCTTCGATACGACGGCCGCACGCTGCTTCGTTGGCGTAAAATTCTGACCACGTGTACGTAGCAACTCCTCCCAGTCAGAAACACTGATTTGGCAGAGCTCGAGGTGCAGCTGTTTCATGAACGCGACGTGTGAGAGCTTCGTCTCGTTGGCAGCAGCGCGGGCGCGATTAAATACGATCAAGGCGTTGACGAGCGCTAGGTCAACGAACCCGAGGAAGAGACTCTTGTAATATTTCTTGAAACGAACTGCGAGTTGGAGAGAGTACCTATAAATCAATGTATAATACATGATTAGATTCCATGATATCGGGATTATACATGATAGTAGTTACCTTTGAAGTCGGAGTTGATCATGTACGTCCACGCCTCCCATGAACGATCAATAATCGTTTACAATTCTCGGGCAAGCGACTTTCTTTTGCACGCCGCTCTTGGCCCGACGGACGATACGATCAGGCTTAGTGCTACCACCGATTGACAAAAATGCACTGGACGGTTGTCCCACCACTTCGTCGTCTTCATTCTGGGAACAAGGCTAGACTCAGCATATGTGAAGGTCCCGCGCTCGATTCCTTGCTGGGCGCGACTGTTCCTTCTTGTTGCTCTTCTACTTGGGAGGGACGATTTGAGCAGCCAGCCCTTTGCGATTTGTCTGGACTGTCCCCACGCTGTAGTACCCCATGTTCTGCAACTGCATAGCGAGGGGCACAGACGTTTAGAAGCGATCTATAACAACCAGGCGCTTCTCAGGAAATGGGCCATCGCCAAAACCGGCGCGCAGGTTCCGAACGACGGACACAGGCCCAGTTCTTTCGTCACGTAACGCTACTCCATCCGCAGTACCAGCATTACTTCAAAACTGTATTGTACACGATACCACAAGGGACACTCAGTATTAGACATGCTAACGGACTTGAGCATCCAAAAACAAACCTGAGCGTGTCATCGGACACGCTCATGTACTTACCGAATGCAATAAGCGGTCTGGGAGCAGCACAACATGAACAACTTGGTGCCGTACTTGTGCGGTTTGTCTTTCATATACACCCCGCATCCTGTTGAACGACGACCTTGAAGGGAACATGGCATCGTCAAAAGCCATGACCGCGGGAGGCATGTACCCAGCTCGAAAAGTTTCTTGGAGTGCTTCAATAACGGGCCGCAGTTTCCATGCGCGGTCAGTAGCAGCTCGAGGATCAGTGTTGCTACTGAAGTGAAGATTCCGAGACACGTGGGCAAAGCGGTCACGCGTCACGAAGCGCCCAAAGCAGCCGCGAGGATTGCACCCTCGTCGGTAGTCTTCCAGTGATGTTGCAGCTTCTCCTTGTTGGGAGATATCGTCCGTGCCACAAGCAGCCCAACGAACACGCACAAGTCTCTACCGGTGATGGGCGGTGTCTGCTCCAGCTTGACACGTATTTGCTCACGTGTCTGAGTACGATAGCCAGGTTTCTTGCGCTCACGTTAACTTGTCTTTCGTACTGCCCATTCACGCGTTCATCCATCTTCTCCGCGAAGTAGTCTTCACTAGCTCTTGCTATGTCATCCCACAAAGCGGGAGTCATAAAGTAGAATAGCGCACATGCAGGCGTAGTTGCTGCAGCCATCGCTGCCTGCGTAGGTCCATACTGTCCGTCGAAGAGTCCAGGATAATCTTCACGCATAGCGTTATCGGCCCGGTCCTCGTACGGACCTTCCATGTATGGATACGGCTTTAGGGATGTGGGCTCAAGCCATCCTGAGGTGGCCATCTCATTCAGAATAGCAGAGCTTCGATTACGACATAGATTTTCAACCATAAAATTCTCCATTTCACCAACCGCAGCAAGAAGCGCTCCGTCAAACGGCACATCTGGGGTCACAGTCTCTTCTTCGTCCTCAAGCTCGTCCGGTGCAGTGAACTCAAACATGTCTTCATCATTGTCAAAGCCATCGTCGTTCTCTCCGTCAGAATCAAGCGCACCAAAGCTTCCGATAGTATCTTGAGGCTTTATGACGTTGATATCTAGGATGCAAAACAATAGTGCATGTTAGCTCGACATATCGTGTATCCTTATCGAGTATAGTACATGATATCCGTACCAGAAGGTTCATCTGATTCAACAGACGAGATCGGGCGATGTTTCTTCAGCGCTTACTTCTTCTGCGCTCACGTATTCATCGTCAACATGAGGAGAAGTTGTGGCAAAGTTGTTGAGTCTCCGAGTTGGTAGCAACTGCAGCAAACGCAGTGGTCAAATTGCGTCGCTCTTGTAGAGAACTTTCCTCAACTACAGAAAAATAAATCGTTGTGAGTATAATCCAAGTCGATTGAATACACGGCAGGATCCGTACCATGTGAAGTTGCGGCTGAAGGGTTTGATGCGGAAGTCTCCGTGCTGTCCTCAGCTGGTACTGGAATACCTACATTCGCAGACGTGACTTTTGCACAGTACATGATATACAGGAACCGTTAGTGTGTATTAGACACGATATCGAACGTTTAGCGAATTACCTTGCACTGGAGGGTCCATCAACGCCCCCGCGGGGTCATCCGTTGTATTGGCTGGGTCTGGGACGGAGAGTGATGGCGATGGTCCTGTACAAAGCGTATGGTACACGATACAAGAAGACGGTTAGCGAGTATCGGATATGATAAGTGAAAAGTGACGATACCTTGGGATGCACGACGAGATTGCTTCGTCGCATTCCGTTGGACCTTCTTCGCCGCCGCCGCTTGGTTAATTGCATCTATGAGAACACCATGCGTGTCAGAAGAAGCTCCATACGGTCCACAAACAGTCTCATGCGTACCGACGGCGAGCTTGTCCAGATACACCATCAGCTCCTGGGGCCCCACAAAGAAATCAACTCCTCGCTTGTCCTTCTTCGTCTTGCCTGGGCGCAGGTACGTGTGCTCCACCTCCAGTCCGGAGGGGCGCTTGGATGACCAGCCATCTTTGAGCAACTCGGCCCATACTTGACGGAAGCCGAACATCTTTCGGCACGACGCGAGATTCTCAAATGGCGGCAAACTGGTGGCATGCTGCGCAGATTGCCTCTGATCCCTTTTATAGGGGGAATTGGAGCTACCTTCATGAACTGATATTCAACTTGGTGCTTCTCATGTACACCATGCAACTTTTTTATGTTTGAGATCCTGTCTGCGCGCTCAGTACCTACCCCTAGTTGACTGAAAATGTGTATACGCCGATACAATGACCAAGTTTAAAAGTCTCATCGTGTATATGCACGATAAGATCTTCGTGGTATCGTGCCTAATACAGGCCTTCGGGCTGGGGGTTAACCCCCCCGAAGGACCGTCCAATCAAATTGCACGCTATCTTTTGCCCACCTTGTTTTCGAACAAGGTAGTACACACAACTACTTCAGTGGCGCAGACCTCAACGGGAGAAGGAAGCTCTCGGCCCTCGGCCGAATGTAATGAAAGGGTCTGCTTTCACGAATGAGTCCCTGGTCTCTCGTGATTGTCCACAGCGCCTGCATTAAATGCTGAAGCATGTCATACCGATGCCCATGTGCCTAGTGAGGTGACGGACGGTCTGAGTAGTGCTCGGTGTAGCGAGCGTTAATGCTGCTCTTAAACGGAGCCATAACACCGATATCAAGTGGCTGTGCCACGGATGTACACTTAGCAGGAACGTAGAGCATGTAGGTACCCATCTCAGCAAGACATTGCCGCACCGCCTTCCACTTGTGAGCTTTGAGACAGTCCAGCATAAGAACGCTTGATTAGCTTACTTCGTATTGCCTCACTTCCTCAATCCACTCTAACATAACTCTTTCGAAAAACCATATTTTCTGCTGCACTGATAATGTCGCCACCCACGGAACACAGCAGCGTTGTACTTGTCCATGCACTTCATTGCCGGGCTCACCCGCAAAAATAAAATGTGGCTGCAGCATGCGGCCGTCCGCACACTCGAGCAATGCTGCCGTGCAACAAACAGCTCCCCTTACCCCCATCATTTGCCGCAGCACGTGATACTCCAACAAAGCCCACCGTCGTCCTGGCACCCACGCCGCAGTACACGGTCCATATTGTAGCGCACGCAGGGTGGCGACAAATTCGGTGGTGTGGGCGAGCTTGATGCTGTGCCAAAATCATCCCACCAAAACTCTGCGATGTCGACCAGTGCATGAGCCGAGTCGATTGGCCAATGAGCGACAACTGCAAAATGCTGACTTGCCTGATTTAGAGAGGGCCAGATCTGTCCGACTTTTGCGGTATGCGACGCAGCACAATTATCAAAGCCCCCTTGTCGACGAACCTGTGTGTGTCAGTGTGTGTGTCGCCCAAAACGGGACGCAAATCCGGACTTTTCATTGGTAGAAAATAGCGGGGTTTCCCAGCCGGCCATTTGGCATAGAGAGGAAGAACGGTCTGTCATTGGTCGAAATGCGGTAGAATAGATGCAAACTCGCGTCCGTTTTGTGCGCATAACTGTATGCACCATGGAGCGTGCTGCGAAGCGAGCGCAACGGGTTGACTCAAACCATATACCGCCCGCAAAGCAGGCGGCGCCGACTTTTCATTGGTAGAAATAGCTGGGTTTCGCAGCCGGTCATTGGCTAAAAAGAGGAAGAACGGCCTGTCATTGGTCGAAAAGCATAGAATATATGAGAACGCGAGTCCGTTTTGTGCGCATAATTGTATGCACCTTTTGGTATAAAACGTAATATAGAGCTTTTGTATGCATGCATATTGGAAAAGAAGTGCCAACGCTGCTGCGCCATGATCGAGCTGCCGCCGGCGCCGCCGGACCGGGATGACCGTATCCTGCTGCGCCAGTGCACCTGCTGTGGCCAACTGCTGTTCTGGGAGGCATTCGCGAAGGTCAACTCCCGCAGCGCCTCGCGCCGCTGCCTGGCACGCGAGGACGAGCCCAATTGCGCGCGATTCTGGGCGTTGGACCGCCAGCAAAGCAACGGCGCCCCCGCAAAGGGACATCCGTCGAAAGTACAGCGCTCCCAGGAGAGCTATGCGACGGTGCAGCGCACCATGGGCCCGCCGCCGCCAGAGACAGCGCCAGTCGTCCTACCCCGCGCGTCGACCAAGCGCAAGCGTATGCGCCAGACCTGGACCACGCGCCGCCGCTACGCCAAGCACCAGCGCAAGGTGCAACGTAAGCAGCAACGCCAGGAGCAACTTAAGCAGCAGCGTAAGCAGCAGGAATATGTTGTTACTGATTGGCTGAAAATTAGCACTTCCTTTCCGTCGAAATCTGTTATTGTTACGTTGTTACAAAGTGTTGATATACAGCGTGTTATTGCGTGATAAGTGTTTCCGCCTAAGAAGGACAAGGTGATCAAGTGCTAAGTGTATACTTGCGAAGGTTTCCCATTCTTTTAGTAGGCTGCTACATTAGCTAACCGAACACGTTGGGTTAAACCAGAACTAAAGTGAGAATATAATACTTGGACGATTTTGTGCATGCACAGTGCGGGTGTGTCCATGCTCGGCATGCACGTCCCACCCCATTTCGGTATTCCCGTTGCTACGCACACCCACGCTCCCGATTTCGGCTTACGAATAAAGCTAACACGTTATGTGTAAGGAGTGCGTCTACATGAAATGAGTGTTTACAGCAGGCAACCGCACGCAGGGTAAGCACATGTACAAGTACAAACGAGCGGATCTGTAAACTTCATGGATAGCTTGGTCGGTAACGTTGACGCAGAATACAAGAGGGTTTCAGGCGTAGGCTGTGCGTGCACGTACGTGCATACACCTGAGTACGCAAATAGAGGTGTGTCAGCGCATTTGCGGTGAACTAGAATGCAGTGCGGTGAACTAGAACGCACATGTAGAGCTGAAAGGCAAACGTACTAGAACGCGCATGTACATCTAGCAGATAGGCGCAATCGATAGATGCGTACGAGTACGTGAATTGCAGAACGCTCAGCTTGCACGTTTCCTTAAAACTATCGCCTATCATGTGATAGCAGGTGAGAAGTAGCTGGATTAGTTATGAACAAGGACACGTCATTTGTTTTGGTCAGTTATGTGCCCAAATAGTATACTTGGCTGGACAGGTATTTCAAGTGTGTGAATGACCAAACAGTCTGTTGGGATTTGGCTTAGGTAAAAGTATATTTAAGTGTGAACGTTTCATCACGTGATCCTAACATGTATCGTAATACTAATAGAAATGGAAATTGTAAGCGTGCATGCGAGAATGCGTTAGTGAGTGAGTGGGTTCCTAAGTTGTGTGTGAGTGCATATGCGTGTGTGCGTGCAGTGTAAGTAAGGAAGAGAGTGAGTGAGTGAGTGGCTGGGTCATATAGATGGGTGAGTAGGTGTGAAGCAGAGTGAGTAAGTGAGTAAGTGAGTGTAATATAGTTCAGTGAGTGAGTGAGTGGGTGAGTGAGTGAGTGAGTGAGTGAGTGAGTGACTTGGTGAGTTGGATTCAGCGAGTGAGTGAGTGAGTAATTGTTGCTAACATAGCAAAGAACGGCTAACACAGCCAATAATAGTTCGTACACATATTGACAACCACGATTTCTGATTGTGAATGCCAATGTGTATGTAGTGCGGATGTGCGATCCAAGTGGTTAAGTGCGTGTATATTATTGAAAGCATATTGATGTATTCGATGATGTTCTGTATGTGAGGGAGCTCAAGTTCATGCGTAGGTGCAAATGAGGCCAGTTAGCCGAATTAAGATGCTGAAGAATATGGTTTACAGTAAAATATGAAATGTGGTGTAGATTTATGCCTTCATACAAAATTAATATATTAAGTACGAGAAATAATCGCAACTAGAGATACTACACCTGGCTAAAATGAATTTGATGAAACATTTCTAAATTACGCACAGACCCAAAAGCTCGGCACCTGCCGAGCGCAGCGAAGGCGGGCCTGGGCGAGTAGTGGAGCGAGCTGCGAAGCGAGCGCAACGGGCTGCATGAAACATTATACCCCCGCCCGCAAAGCGGGCGGCGCCGACTAGTCAAAGCCCCTTGTCGACGAAGGTGTGTGTTTGCGCTGTCTGCCGCCCAAAACGGGACGCAAATCCGCACTTTTCATCGGTAGAAAATAGCTGGGTTTCGCAGCCAGCCATTGGGCATAAAGAGGAAGAACGCCCGGTCATTGGTCGAAAAGCATAGAATAGATGCAAACGCGCGTCCGTTTTGTGCGCATAATTGTATGCACCTTTTGGTATAAGCGTAATATTTAGCTTTTTGTATGCAAGTTTATTGGAAATGAAGTGCGTGCGCTGCTGCTCCATGAGCTGCCGCCGGCACGCGGGACCGGAACGACCGCATCCGCTGCGCCTGCGAGCCTGTCGCGGAGAGCTGCTGTTCTGGGAGACTTTCGCCAAGCCCAACATATCTATAAGTAGGTTGCTACATGAGCTAACCGAACACGTTAATGTAAACCAGAACAAGAGCGAGAGTATAATACTGGGTGATTGCGTGCATGCACAGTGTGGGTGTGTCCATGCTCGGCATGCACGTCCCACCCCCATTTCGGTATTCCCGTTGCTAATCACACCCACGCTTCCACTTTCGGCTTACGAATAAAGCTAACAAGTGAATCACATCCAGGTGGGCCCTGCAGAGTGTGAATTGTATGTAATAGGAGTGCGTCTACATGGAATGAGTGTTTACGGCAGGCAACCACACGCAAGGTAAGTACAAGTGAGCGGATCAGTACACTTCAGGATAGCTTCGTTGGTAACGTTGGCGCAAAGTACAAGAGGGTTTCAGACGCGTGCACGTACGTGCATTTCCGTGAGTACGCAAATAGAGTTGTGTCGTCGTTTCCGTGGTGGACTAGAATGCATGTCCGGTGAACAAGAACACACATGTAGAGCTGAAGGCAAACGTACTAGGACGCGCGTGTACATCTAGAAGATAGGCGCAATAGATAGATGCGTACGAGGTACGCGAATTGCAGAAACCATCAGCTTGTACGTTGCCTTAAAACTATCGCCTATCATGTGATAGCAGGTGAGCAGTAGTTGAATTAGATATGAACAAGGACACATCATTTGTTTTATTCAGCTATGAATACTTGGCTGGACATGCATTTCACATGTGTACAAGACCAAATAGTCTGTTGTGATTTGGATTGGGAAAAGTATATTAATGTGTGTGCGTCTCATCGCGTAAACCTAACATATATCGTAATAATAATCGAAATGGAAATTGTAACGTGCATGCGTGAATGCGTTAGTAAGTAAGTGGGTTCGTAAGTTGTGCTTGAGTGCATATGCGTGTAAGCGTGTGAGCGTAAGTAAAAAGAGAGAGATAGTGCGTGAGTGAGTGTAGTTAGGTGAGTAGGTGTGAAGCAGAGTGAGTGAATAAGTGAGTCAGTGGGTAGTAGAGTTCTGTGAGTGAGTGGGCGGGTGAGTTGGAGTGGTTGACTGACTGAGTGAGTATGTGGGTAATACATTTATGTGAGTGAGTGCGTGAATATGATATGTTTGACGTTTATATTCTTTACAGTTGCTAACACAGCGAAGAAAAGTTCGTACACATATTGACAACCACAATTCAGATTGTGAATTGCAACGTAAATGCAGTGCAGATGTCCGATCCGAGTTGTTACGTGTGTGTATATATTATACTGAAAGTATATTGAAGTATTAATCATGTTCTGCATGTGAGGGAGGTCAACTTCATGCGTAGGTGTAAATGAGATCAGTTGGCCGAAATAAGATGCTGAAGAATAAGGTTTACAGTAAAACATTAAACATGGTAGATTTATGCCTTCATACAAAATGAAATACGAGAGATATCCACAAGTATAGAATCTACACCTGGGAAAGTATGTGATATTCCAAATGATACACAGATCCAAAACCTCGGCACCTGCCGAGCGCAGCGATGGCGGGCCTTGGAGAGTAGTGGAGCGAGCTGCGAAGCGAGCGCAACGGGTTGCATCAAACCATATACCTCCGCCCGCAAACCGGGCGGCGCCGACTAGTCAAAAATCCGTTGCTCAGGAACCCGTGTGTGTGTCAGTGTGTCTGTCGCCCAAAACGGGACGCAAATCCGGACTTTTCATTGGTAGAAAATAGCGGGGTTTCCCAGCCGGCCATTTGGCATAGAGAGGAAGAACGGTCTGTCATTGGTCGAAATGCGGTAGAATAGATGCAAACTCGCGTCCGTTTTGTGCGCATAACTGTATGCACCATGGAGCGTGCTGCGAAGCGAGCGCAACGGGTTGACTCAAACCATATACCGCCCGCAAAGCAGGCGGCGCCGACTTTTCATTGGTAGAAATAGCTGGGTTTCGCAGCCGGTCATTGGCTAAAAGAGGAAGAACGGCCTGTCATTGGTCGAAAAGCATAGAATATATGAGAACGCGAGTCCGTTTTGTGCGCATAATTGTATGCACCTTTTGGTATAAAACGTAATATAGAGCTTTTTGTATGCATGCATATTGGAAAAGAAGTGCCAATGCTGCTGCGCCATGATCGAGCTGCCGCCGGCGCCGCCGGACCGGGATGGCCGTATCCTGCTGCGCTAGTGCACCTGCTGTGGCCAACTGCTGTTCTGGGAGGCATTCGCGAAGGTCAACTCCCGCAGTGCCTCGCGCCGCTGCCTGGCATGCGAGGACGAGCCCAATTGCGCGCGATTCTGGGCGTTGAACCGCCAGCAAAGCAACGGCGCCCCCGCAAAGGACATCCGTCGAAAGTACAGCGCTCCCAGGAGAGCTATGCGACGGTGCAGCGCACCATGGGCCCGCCGCCGCCAGAGACAGCGCCAGTCGTCCTACCGCGCGTCGACCAAGCGCAAGCGTATGCGCCAGACCTGGACCACGCGCCGCCGCTACGCCAAGCACCAGCGCAAGGTGCAACGTAAGCAGCAACGCCAGGAGCAACTTAAGCAGCGTAAGCAGCAGGAATATGTTGTTACTGATTGGCTGAAAATTAGCACTTCCTTTCCGTCGAAATCTGTTATTGTTACGTTGTTACAAAGTGTTGATATACAGCGTGTTATTGCGTCATGAGTGTTTCCACCTAAGAAGGACAAAGTGAAGAAGTGCTAAGTGTAAACCTGCCAAAGTTTCCCAGTCTTTGGGTAGGCTGCTACATGAGCTAACTGGGTAAACGAGAACTATAGCGAGAATTGAATAGTTGCGTCAACTCATGTGCTGTGGACTAGAATACATGTGCGGTGGACAAAAATGCATGTGCGGTGGACTTGAACGCACATGTAGAGCTGGAAGGCAGACGTACTAGAACGCGCATGTAGATTTAGAAGATATGTGTACTAAACAGATACGTGAATTAAGGAACGCTCAACTTTCACGTCGCGTTAATGATGCGATAGAAGGTGAGCGGTAGCTGAATTAGGTACAGAGCATTTGTTTCTTAGGATATGTGCCTAAATAGTATGTTTGCCTGGACATGTATTTCACGTGTGTGCAAGACCGAACTGTACGTTGTGATTTGGGTTGGGTGAAAGTATATTGAAGTGAGAGCCTTTCATCGCGTGATCCTAACATATATAGTAATAATAATAAAAGTGGAAATTGTAAGCGTGCATACAAATTAGAGAGTGGGTGGGTTCGTAAGTTGTGTTTGAGTGCGTGTGTGCAAGAAAGAAACGTATAGAGATAAAGTGAGTGAGTGTGCGTGTGTGCGTGTGCATATGAAATAAAGAGAGATAGCGAGTGAGTGAGTGAGTAAGTGAGTCAGTAGGTAATAGATTTCTGTGAGTGAGTGAGTGAGTGAATGGGTGAGTTGGAGTGGTTGACCGAGTGAGTGAGTATGTGGGTAATATACTTATGTGAGTGAGTGGGTGATTTGGATTGGGCGAGTGGATGAGTGAGTGATTGTTGCTAACACAGCAGAGAATTGCTAGCACAGCGAAGAATAGTGCGTACATATTGACAGCCACGATTTCAGACTGTGAATAGCAACATGAATGGAGTGCGGATGTGTGATCCAAGTGGGTACGTGCGTGCATATTACTGAAAGCATATTGAGGTATTAATTATGCTCTGCATGTGAGGAGCTCAAGTTCGTGCGTACGTGTAAATGAGACCAGTTGGCCTAAATAATATGTTGAAGAATATGGTTTACTGTACAGTAAAACGTCAAACATGATGGATGTATGCCTTCATACAAAATTAATCTGTTGAAGTTCGAGAAATGATCGCAAGTAGAGATAATACACCTGGCTAAAATTTGATGAAACATTTCTAAATTACACACAGACGAGCGCAGCGAATTGGCGAGTAGTGGAGCGAGCTGCGAAGCGAGCGCAACGGGTTGCATCAAACCATATACTTCCGCCCGCAAAGCGGGCGGCGCCGACTAGTTTTAGTCATCTCGTCCATTAGCTCGACGGCTTCGTCTCCGTCTGTCTCGTAATGAATCTGGCAGTACGTCACGTCGCGAGAATCATTCCATGTGCGCAGTTCCTGACGCATTAGCTTAATTGTTTTCTCTGCACCTGCAGGAGTTTCAAGTGCATGCCAGTCAATGCTGAAGTTGTGGAGACCGTGAATAACAGGAGCGCCGTTCGCAAGGCGCACACAGTTCCAGCCTGCGATGGTGACCCTCAATTACCAGGTGTTCGCAGCGTTCCTTGGTTCATTCTTAAATAAATTTCCAAGGCGCCAAGAGCTTCAAGCAACTCTGAAGGGGCAAACCCAGTCCAGTATCGACCTTCCCAAGCGTCGGCTCTCTCCACTGCTGCTACTATCGCGATGGCGCCTTCCAAGACGCGCGAGCTCGAGGAGCGCAAGCCGCTGCTGCAGGGCGTGACCGTCGCGCAGGATGTCGGCGCCGCGCCCTATAAGACGTGGACGCCCGTGGACGCTCCTGGCCTGGGGGACCGCTACCCGTCGCAGCAGTCTCGCTGCATGGACGCCGTCTTCTTCTCGTGGGTCACGCCGCTCATGCGGCTGGGCAACGAGCGGCCCCTGGAGAGCGAGGACCTTTTCCAGCTGGACCCGCCCAACCGCGCCGCCAACGTGTCCGCACGCTTCGCCGAGTCGTGGGCGGAGCAGAGGCGCACCCAGAAGCCCAGTCTCGTCTGGGCGCTGGGCAAGGCCTTCGGCTTCAAGTTCGTGGTGGCAGGCTTCCTCAAACTCATCCACGATTCGCTGCAGTTCGTAGGGCCCATGGTCATCAAGGACATCATCGCGTACCTGAGCGACCCGACGGCGCCGCTGTCCCAGGGACTCACGTACGCCGCTGTGATCTTCGTGGCGGGCGTGGTGCAGTCCTTCGCGCTGCGTCAGTACTTCTTCTACTGCTACGAGACGGGTTTGCAGTTCCGCAGCGCAATCGTCACGGCTGTGTTCGAGAAGTCGATGGTGCTGTCGGCCGCGGCGCGTCAGCAGAGGACGGCGGGTGAGATCACGAACCTCATGTCGATTGACGCGCAGCGGCTGCAGGACATGACGCCGTACCTGCACGCCGTGTGGTACGCGGCGTTCCAGATCGTTGTGTCGTGCGTCTTGCTGTGGCAGCAGATCGGAGTAGCAACGTTTGCTGGTGTTGCTGTGATTTTGGCGACCATCCATTGATGGCTGTGTTTTCAAAAACCATGGGAAAACTTCAGGAACGTCTTATGAAAGTAAAGGATGAACGCATTAAGATCTGCGTCGAAGTGCTGTCCGGCATCAAGGTGGTCAAACTGAAGGCGTGGGAAAACTCGTTTGCTCAGCGTGTGATGACATTTCGTGATGAAGAGTTGACGCGTCTTCGAACGTATTTGTTTGCGAGCACTGGTCCAAGCGCTATGTTCAGTTTTGTGCCGTCGCTCGTGACTGTGGTCTCATTTAGCGCTTACGTGCTTCTTGGCCATACGCTAGACGTTGGAACAGCATTAACCAGTCTGGCGCTGTTCAACATCCTTGGGTTCCCGATGTTTATGCTGCCGCAAGTATTCAGTAATGTCGTTGAGGCTAATGTGAGCTTCAACCGTCTGAGTAGCTACTTCCTGACGGAGGAGCGTACGAAGGTTGGCGAGGGAAACCTGACTGAAGTTGGAATCTCGATCCAAGGTGCAGATTTTAAGTGGGATGCAGCGGCTCCATTAAATAGTGAGACGATAGGCAGGCGCCCCCCAGCAATGCCTGTTGTAGAGGGTCCTGTCCTTCGCAACATCAACTTCACAGCTAAGAAGAGTGAGCTGCACACGATTGTCGGCCAGGTAGGCAGTGGCAAATCGACCCTTTTGGCTGGTATCCTTGGTGACGCTCGCTGCAATGCTGGTGAGGTGGCGATTCGTGGATCGGTGGCGTACGTCTCGCAGCAGCCGTTCATCCAGAACGCGACTGTGCGCGACAATATCACATTTGGTCTGCCGTTCGATGCCGAGAAGTATGAGGAGGCATTGCGTGTGAGTTCGCTAAAGAAGGATCTGCGCATTTTGACGGCTGGAGATCGCACTGAAATCGGCGAGAAGGGCATTAACCTGAGTGGAGGCCAGCGCACGCGTGTTGCGATCGCTCGCGCCGTGTACCAGGATGCCGACATTTACCTGCTGGATGACATTCTGTCGGCTGTCGACAGCCACGTCGGTGCTGACATCTTCAACGAGTGTATTAAGAAGACGCTGAAGGACAAGCTGGTGGTGTTGGTGACGCATTCGCTGAGCTTCATCAACCAGTGCGACAGCATCGTAGTGATTGCCGACGGAAGGATCGCAGAGCACGGGCCGTACTCTCAGTTGATGGCGAAAAGGAATTTGCTGGCTCAGATGGTGTCGAACTACGTGGAAAGTGAGAAGGAGGAAGATGAAAGCACTGCTTCAGCCGAATCCGAGGAATTCGCCGATTCATGTGATGACGAGGCAATGCCGAATGCACTCCGTAGAAAATTGAGCGAGAACCGCCGTTCGCGTGCGTCGTCGTCGAGAAGTGATGACAGTCAACTTGATCAAGAGGAAGGCCAATTGATGGTCGAAGAGGATCGTGCTATAGGTGACGTGTCGTGGTCTGTCTACGGAGCATGGATGAAGGCATTTGGAGGCTTCTGTGCTGTGTTTATGGTCGTCCTGGGCTTCTTTGCTGCCCAGGGGCTGACTCTCGTCTCTACGGTTTGGATTTCGTACTGGTCGGAGCAGGCGGCGAAGTACCCAGACTCGCAGATGTACTACGTGTACGTGTACATGCTTATCAATGCAGTGTACGCGGTGCTGCTGTTTATCCGAGTGATTCTGCTGTACGTGGGCTCTCTACACGCTAGCCGTCTGCTTTTCAGCAAGCTGCTGGGTCGTATTCTACGTGCGCCTACCTCGTTCTTCGATACGACACCGCTGGGCCGTATTTTGAACCGTTTGTCGAAGGATGTCTACACAGTGGATGAGTCGATTCCGGGCACTGTAATGGGTCTCCTCAACACAGTTGTCGCCGTCGCGTTCACGCTGATCACAATTTCGTATGTGACGCCCGTTTTCATGGTCATTCTGTTGCCAGTTCTTGTTGGGTACTATTGTTCGCAGCGATACTTCATCAAGACTTCTCGTGAGCTGCAGCGTCTGGACTCTATCAGCCGCTCTCCCATTTTCGCGCTACTCTCAGAAACGCTGGACGGATTGCCGACGATTCGTGCTTTTGGCGTTGAGAACAACTTTATCGGCCACAACAACTACCTGCTGGACAAGAACCAGCAAGCGTACTTCCTGAACTTCACGATCAACTGCTGGCTCGCGTTGCGACTAGAGTTTGTCGGCACGTGCATTGCTGCTGCCGCTGCTCTCTCGGCGGTACTAACCCACGGTTCAAATGCCGCGGAGGGTGCTGCCTTCGCTGGACTTGTTGGCGTATCGCTGTCGTTCGCGTTCAATGTGACACAACCATTAAATTGGACGGTACGCATGCTCAGCCAGCTGCAGACTCAAATGGTGTCCGTGGAGCGCATCCAGACGTACACGGAGATGCCCACGGAAGCCCCGCTAGAGAGCACTGCTGCGAACAAGCCGAGCTTGAGTGGCCAACGGCGGGCGCCATCAGCTTCAACCGTGTGGATCTGCGCTACCGCCCTGGATTGCCCCGTGTGCTTCGTGGTCTGAGCTTCAGCGTGAACGCGAAGGAGAAAGTCGGCATTGTCGGTCGCACGGGTGCAGGAAAGAGCAGTCTGATCGTGGCGCTCATGCGTCTCACGGAACTAGATGCGGGCTCCATCACGATTGATGGCGTGGACATCAGCAAGATTGGTCTGCACGACTTGCGCGCGAACATCGCCATCATTCCGCAGGACCCCGTGCTGTTCTCGGGCACCGTGCGCTCGAACCTGGACCCGTTCGAGCAGTTCTCGGACGAGCAGATCTGGACGTCTCTGAAGCGTGCGTCGCTGCAGAAGGCTGTGACCTCGCTGGACGACGCTGTGGACGAAAAGGGAACCAACTTCAGTGTGGGCGAGCGCCAGCTGCTGTCCATTGCTCGAGCGCTTCTGAAGCGGTCGCGTGTGATTCTGATGGACGAGGCCACTGCGTCCATCGACCCGGAGACGGATCGCCAGATCCAGCAGAGCATCCGCGAGGAATTTCGTGACTGCACGACGCTCACGATCGCTCACCGCATTAACACGATCCTGGACTCGGACCGCATTCTGGTGATGGAGAAGGGCTCTGTTGCGGAGTTCGACACGTCGGCGGAGCTGCAGCGTAAGCCGGACGGTATCTTCAAGTCGCTCGTGGAAGCCTGGCGCCAGAGCAGTGAAAAATAAAGACATTGAGGAACGCATAACGCAGTGAAGTCTGCAGTTGCGGACTGAGTTCATGTGAAGAATGAACAATGAGATAGTCTGCTTGGATAGTTTCTTGTTGAGGGATGTCACCGCACCAAGCGATCGTCGTCATTCAGAGCGACACCCAAAGCTGCTTGCTGACTCTTCGCACGAATCTGTCGTGAGTCACGACAGATTCGACTCGTGAGCAAGGAGCACATCCGCGTTGATGGCAATTGCTGCTTGCCATCAACGCAAATGATCTTGACGTGAACTTCAAGCACGTCTGACGGTTCCGATTTTCATGTTCACGTGACCCATTCCGATGGTCATTTTCAAAGTCTCTCCCCAGAGCACACGACGACAAGATGCTGCCGATCCCGTCGTTGAAAGAGAACACGTCTTTGGGCTCTGTGACTCTCGGTGTGGGAAGCATCTTACTTTTCTCGTCCGTTGGTCTATGGATCAAATCACGCCGTGAATCGGCCGATGACACGAACAAAAGGCAACACAAGCCCCACCGTCTCGACTCCACGCTGCCGATTCTTGAGAACACTTGGGACCTTCTTCGTGACTCTCTCCGTGGAGATATGCATCACCACAGCACACGTTTCGGCAAACAATTCAACGCTGAACCAGTTCTTGTTCGAGCCTTGGGGATCCCAGATAACTTCATGCTATACACGCCTGAAGCGTTCGAGGACGTGCTTAAAACCCACTTTGACGACTTCCCTAAGGGCCCCTTCATGTGCGAGAATCTGCGGGACCTGCTGGGCGATGGTATCTTCGCCGTGGACGGAGAGCAGTGGGTGCATCAGCGCAAAACCGCCAGCAACTTGTTCACCATGCGCACTCTGCGCGACTCGATGACTGTCATCATCCAGCGTCACGCCGAGGTTCTGTTCGAAATCTTAGGCCGCACCAGTGAAAGTGGTGAGACGTTCGATCTGTTCAAGCTCTTCAACCGGTTCACCATCGAAGCATTCGCCGAAATTGCCTTTGGGGTTCACATGGGATGCTTGGACGCGGAAGATGAACACCCGTTCCAGAAGGCATTCGACCGAGCGCAGCGAAGCCTCATCTTCCGCTTCGTTCGGCCGGGTTGGTTCTGGAAGACGCAACGGTGGTTGGGAGTGGGTGTGGAAGGTCAGCTCCAACGCGACATCGAAGTGATCAACTCGACGGTGCTGAGTATCATCGAGAAGGCTCTGGCGCAACGCTCGAAAGCGATTGATGACGAAAAGAGCACGAAGGTCAAGGACATCGTGTCGCTCTTCATTGACAACGTCAGCCAGGCCCCTGATGTCGACGAGCAGGAATTCGATCCGATGCACCTGCGCGATATCGTCGTGAACTTTTTGATCGCCGGACGAGACACGACAGCCCAGGCACTCAGTTGGTTCTTCTTGAACCTGACTCAGAACCCTCATGTAGAGGCCGCCATCCACAAGGAGATGACAGACAAGTTGGTTACAGCAGATACCAAGGAGACTACCGGTAGTGGCATTCTCTCCATGGAGCAGGTGGGTCAACTCGTGTACTTGGAAGCTGCTCTCAAGGAGACGCTGCGCCTTCATCCATCTGTGCCGGTCGAGCCGAAGTATGCGTTGCGTGACGTCACCCTCTCCGATGGAACCTTCATCCCCGCTGGGTCAAGCGTTAGCCTGAATTCGTATTCGATGGCTCGGATGCCGCAAGTGTGGGGCCCTGACGCTGAGGAGTTCAAGCCCGAGCGGTGGCTCGATCCCAACACTGGGAAGTTGCTCAGCGTCTCAGCCTACAAGTTCGCGGCGTTCAATGCTGGCCCACGTCTGTGTCTCGGCAAGAACCTCGCGCTGCTGGAGATGAAGTTGGTTGTGGTGGGGTTGCTCAGCAAGTTCCACATTGAAGTGCTGAATCCGGAAGACGTGATTTACGATCTGTCGCTTACTCTTCCAGTGAAAGGCGCGCTGAATATTAAGGTCTCGCGTGGAAGCAGCCCCCGCGTGCTTAACTCGGCGTCAATCCGTCGATTCGAGATGTACCGTTCGAATCGTGTTGCTGTAGCTGAATACATGTACATTCATATTCGTCAGCAGTGTGCGAGGCGCTTCAATTGTTTACCACCTTCATTGCAGTCATCATCCATCATAGCACGTCGACGTCGGTGCAAATCCAGCGTACAATCCATGGGTTCAGGTTTTTATGGTTCCAGTTCGCTTCGTCAAACGCGCTTGCAAGTTGCAACCCGATGGCATTTCAGCTTTCGCGACGAGAGACGCAGAAAGGTTGTGACGAACCTTGAAACGATGCTGACGGTTGATCGCCTGAACGACAAACTCTCGACTAGTTTTGCAGTTGCTGTCGTGGGTGGATTGCTCGTGGCGTGGCGCTTGATGGCAACATCATCCCGACCGGGTGGTAAAGCCCAAAACGGAACGCGCAAGGTGTTGCGCCCTGCGTCAACTCTTCCGGTGATCGGGAACACGTTATCCCTCATACATTTCCTACCGGTTCGTCATGACTGGATTGCTTCACTGTGCAAGGAATCCAAGGGTGAGCCTGTACTGCTTCGCTCCTTGGGCATTCCTGACATGACGTTACTATCGACTCCACAAGCATTCGAGGATGTGTTCAAAAATCAATTTGACAACTTCCCGAAGGGTCCCAAGAAGAGTGAGTACCTGCGAGAACTGCTTGGTGAAGGCATCTTCGCTGTGGATGACGACAAATGGTATCGCCAACGGAAGACAGCGAGTAACCTGTTTACAATGCGAGCGCTTCGAGACTCGATGACGAGCACCATCCAACGCCATCTCCTTGTCCTAGAGCAGATTTTCCACCGAGTGGCGAAAACCAGCGAGACTGTGGATCTGTTTCGACTGCTCAATCGCTTCACCATGGAGGCGTTCACGGAAATTGGTTTCGGCGTCCAGATGAATTGCCTGGATTCCGAGAAGGAGCATCCGTTCCAGACAGCATTCGATCGCAGCCAGCAGTCGTTGGCGCTACGCTTCATCAGACCGAGTTGGTTCTGGAAGACACAGCGCTGGCTGGGCATTGGACAGGAGGGACAATTGCAGCGTGACATGCACGTGATTAACTCGACGATCTTCGACATCGTGAGGAAAACACTCCAAAACCGTGCTGCAGGAGCGTCCGAACACGACAACAAAGCTGGCAAGGACATCATCTCGCTATTCCTTGATGCCTTGAGCAACTCAACCAATGCAGATGAAAGCTCCTTCGACTCTACCTACCTCCGGGATATCGTCCTGAACTTTATCATTGCCGGCCGCGATACCACCGCGCAAGCACTGAGCTGGTTCTTCTACTGCCTCAGTCAAAATCCACATGCGGAGGTCAAGATCCGCGAGGAGATCGCCAGCAAGCTTCCTAATCTGTTAACGGGACAGTGCTGTCCGTCGATGGAAGAGGTGAGCAACCTTGTGTACGTGGAGGCTGCTCTGAAGGAGACAATACGGCTGTACCCTTCAGTTCCTATTGTCAGCAAGGAAGCTGTTCACGACACTGTGCTGTCCGATGGAACGTTCATTGCGGCTGGAACGGTGGCATCTTTGCCGATGTATGCGCTGGGACGAATGCCGCACGTGTGGGGCTTAGATGCTGCTGACTTCAAGCCTGAACGATGGATCGACTCTGAAACAGGGAAGATCATCTTCGTCTCGGCCTACCAATTTGTAGCGTTCAATGCTGGACCGCGTCTGTGTCTTGGCAAGAACCTGGCGATGCTGGAGATGAAGCTTATTGTGGCGTCACTGCTGAGTAAATATCATGTTGAGCTGGAGAGCCCAGAGGATGTGACGTACGCCATCTCGTTCACGCTTCCAATGAAAGAACCATTGAAGGTCAAGATTTCGACGATTTAAACGCGTAGCCGAAAGAAAGCTCGATAAGGAGGTGTTAGCGGATCATGACAGATGATACTAGCAGCAAGGTTGACTGGAGTGAAGATCTATAGTAATGCAATGTGCGACTTAAAACGAGTAGCAAAATATATTGCCCCGTGGTTCATGCCTTCTTCCTATCTATCAACTCGATCTGCTCAACCTGCTCGACCGATCGCTTTGGGCATTTTCTTAGTGCGAGCATCTTCGACTTCCTTCGTTTTATAATAATGTGGGGCAAGTTCCATCAGCCACTCGGACTTGATGGGGATCACGTTACGCATGTACTCCTTTGTTGTGAAGGCCAACTCGTGGTAAACGACCCAGCGCGGAACTTCTTCGAGCTTGATGAGGCAAGAACTCGGGTGGATGTAGACTGACTGCGCTTTCTTCACCGTTTTGTAGTGCCCTGAGTTGTCCAGCTTAGCTGTGTTGTAGAAATAGCCGGCACAGATCGCTTTGCGAATAGGCTCGTGATCACTGCGGTTGCTCGTGCGCGCGAGCTCAACACGATCACAAAGACCCTCTAACTGTTCGCGCACATCACGCGCGGTTTTCAGTGAACGCATGATCACAAAGTTCTCGTACGTCCACTGCGTGGAGTAGTTAGTTTCAACCCACTGGTTATAAACATTCATCAGTGTGATATGGTCGCCGCCGCCGCCACGCGCAAAGTTGATTCGAGCGTTATCAGCGTGGACAGCCTTGTCCTTCGGACGGTAGAAGATTGAGTTGTTTACGCTTAGCATAGCACATACCGTCATCACTTCTTCAGTGCAACCGAACTTCTCAGAGGCAAGCAGTGCCTTGGACATCATTGGATCCAGTGGAAACTCTGCCATACGACGTCCCAGCTTAGTTAACTCGCCCATACCATTCAACGCACCAAGAGCATACAGCTGCTCCAGCGAGCGAATCAATGCTTTTTCCGGTGGTGGATCCATGAAGTCGAAGTGAATTAGGTCATTGATTCCAAGAGACTTCATCAGCAACACCACACTAGCCAGGTTTGTGCGCTGAATCTCTGGCACCGTGTTCTCATCCAGCTCATTTTTATAGGACCATGCCGTATACAATCGGAAGCACTTGCCTGGAGCTGTACGCCCAGCTCGACCCGCACGCTGATTCGCCATAGCTTGTGATACAGGGGCCACCAGAAGCGATTCCATGCCAGTCTGTGCGTTGTAATTTGTTTGCTTGCAAAAGCCTGTGTCGATCACATAGCAGATACCTGCAATGGTCAGCGACGTCTCAGCAATATTTGTACTAAGCACCACCTTTCGAGCGCCCTCGGGGGTCGGTTCAAACACCTGGGCTTGGCGCTCTGATGGGAGAGTTGCGTAAATCGGCCGAATAAGCAACTCCCGGATTCGAGAACCAAGTCCCCGAGTGCGCTGTAGCAGTATCTCTTCTGCTGCCTCAATTTCTTCTTGACCTGTAAAGAACACGAGGACGTCTCCAAGCGGCTGCGTAATGTGAATCTGCAGCACTGTAACAATAGCTGCGTCCAAGTAGTCAGCCTCGGGTGCTTTCGTATAGAGAATGTCCACTGGGTACATGCGTCCGGGGATCTTGAAAATCGGTGCATCGTCAAAGTATGCACTAAACTTGGTCGCATCCAGAGTAGCACTGGCCACAATGATTTTAATATCATCTCGGAACCGTGCGATATCTTTAATGAGACCAAACAAAATATCTGTGCTAAGAGTGCGTTCGTGCGCCTCGTCAATGATCATGACGCTGTAGGACTTGAGATCCGGCTCAGTCAAGAATTCGCGCAACAGCATACCATCCGTCATGTACTTGATCACGGTCTTATCACTTGTGCAGTCCTCGAAACGGATTGAGTAACCCACTTCGTTGCCAAGCTTGACGCCCATTTCTTGGGCAACACGGGCTGCCACGCTCATTGCAGCAACGCGTCGCGGCTGTGTGCAGCCGATCCTGCCTAACTCTGAGTAGCCGACCTCGTGTAGATACTGCGGGATCTGGGTCGTCTTGCCCGAGCCGGTCTCACCTTCGATGATGATCACAGGGTAGTTTCGAATAGCTTCCAGCAGCGATTCGCGGTAGGGATACACCGGCAGCTGCTTACGGCCTTCCTGGATGGTCAAATGCTTCGCCTGCTCCATCTTCGCCTTGGCCTCCTTCAGGTCTTCCTCACTGACATCGTGGCCCGCCAGCATTTGCTGCGAGATGAAGTCGATCTGGTCGTCGAACACGAACTCGTCTTCTTCCTCCTTAGCCTTGAGCTTCTTCTTGTCCTTCGCTCCAAAGCGACTCGTGGCCATCTTGACCTGCGTCTCCTCCCACACCTCCTGCTCCGTTCGTAACACTTCCTCCTCCTCGTATCTGTCCGTCAGGAGCTCCTCCTTCTTCCTCACGCGATTGCCCTCATCGTCCACTTCTTCGTAGGAATCCGGGATCTGGTACCCGTCCACCTCCTCCTCCTTGGACCGCGCCTTGGCCGTCTCCAAGATGCGGCGGTTTAGCGCCATCTGCTCCTGCTCCTTCCTGCTGCGTTTATCCTCATCAAACAGCACGTCCTCGTCCTTCAGCTGGAACTCCAGCAGCTCCAGCTCCTTCTCCTCCCTCTTCTTCAGGTATTCCTGTCTCGACAGCTCCGCAGCCTCGCCAGCTTCTCACTCAGACCATCACTCTCATCCTGCACGGCGCCTCGCTTGGCCAGCTGCGCGATCTCCTCGGCGGTCAGTCCCGCGCCTTCCGCGCCCTCCAGCTCGTCGGCCTTGCGCTTCCGCTTCGTGCGCTCCTCGTCCCGCTGCCGCAGCCGCTCGGCGAAGGCGTCGCGCTCCTGGCGGTCGCGCAGTCGCTCCTGCTCGTCCGGATTGAGCGGCTCGGCGGCTTCAGCTCGCGCTTGGAGCGGAAGTCGTGGATGATCTCGACGCTGTTGTGACCCTCGGCGTCTGCGGATCCGTGAGCCGACTCGTCGTCGCTGTCCTGGCGCCGCCCGCGGCGGAGAAGCCGTCGCGCCGAGAGCGCGGCCGAGCGTCGCTGCCTGCCATGCTTTTGGCGTGAAAGATTATGTTGTGTGGCAGACACCACATTCGCCCAGGTTGATCGTGGCTGTTGCCAACCAAGGAGTGCACAAAACGCTATGTAAACTTTGTTTGGAGGTTCTAATGTATTACTACCGATGTGAAACGAAGCACGCGCTAGAGTCAAGTCGAGAGAGGCAGCTCACCAACTCTTCCTTAGAAGCTCACAAGCGCCGATCTCTCCTTTGAGCGAGCTTCGTTCCGTCCTTTGTATGTCCAGAGCGGGTCAACCTAATGCTTGACCCACTATCTTGAAGCGAGGAACTTACTCTTCCTCAACCACGACATCGGCGTCAGCGAACTCGGCCGCAACAGCGGGCACCTCATCGACGACGGGAGCAACCATGCCCGGGCCCCATGCAGGAAGCTCAGCAGCGACACCGCCCAGCGATGGGAAGGCCTCCTTGTCGCTGGCGTTGAACTTCTTGTTCTTGTTGCTCTTCTTCTTGGGAGACGCAACCTTGGCCTCAGTGGCGTCCTCGGCAGCCTCCGTGGGCTTGTCGGCCTTTGGGAGCGCGGTCTGCTCGTTGAACCACGTCTTCTTAGCCTTGACAGCAGCGACCGACTCAGCGACAGCACCGACAGCAGCCGGGGGCAGGATGCCAACGGCACCGAAGGCCTCCACCTGCGCCAGAGGCAGCACCAACTTGGCAGCCTTCTTCGACTTCTTGCCGTGCTTGCCCTTCTTGCCCTTCTTGCCGCCACCGAGCATCATGAAGTCCTCCTCCTTGCGCTGCAGCGGCTTCATGCCGTCCAGCTCGACAGGGGCGGCAGCAGCAGACTCCTTGCTGTCCTCGTCCTCCTTGAGCTCCTTGGCGTACGTTTTCTCCAGGAAGGACACAAGAGCATCGCACAGGTCCATCTCATTCTGGAACGGGTGGATCTTGGCCATCTCCTTCTCGTAGTCGGCGAGCTTGGCCTCGTACTCGGCCTTGCGAGCCTCCTCCTCCTTCTGGCGCTCGAGCTCCTTCTTCTTGCGCACAAGGCGGATGTTGTCGTAGTACTTGTTGTTGGCCTCCTTGAAGTCTTTGCGGAGCTGCTTAATGGCAGTGAACTTCTCATCCAGCTGCTCCTTAATCTCGCGGCGCTCCTTGGCGAGCACAGGGAACTTGTCCTTCTGGTTCTCCTCCTCGTTGAGGCGGTAGAGCTCGTCCAGCTCGGCCTTCTGGGCGTTCATCTTCTCCTGCACGGCGTCAATCTCCTCGTTCTTCTTGGCCTGCAGCGCGCGAGTCTCCTTGATGCTCTCGTTCTGCTTCTCCACGGCGCCCTGATCGCCCGTGAACTGGCCGACCTGGTGCTTCTGGGACTTGAGCTGCTCAATCTCCTTGACCACGCGCTTCTCCTCCACCAACGGCATGGAGCGCGTCTCCTGCTGGTACTGCAGCTCGGCGATGGCCTTGTCGAACTCCTCCACGGAGCCGAACTTGAGCGTGGCGCGCACGCTGCGCTGGTGCTTGATGGTCGAGTCCTTCGCGTCGCGCGTCTGGCGCAGGCGGGCCGTTATCTGGTTGCGCTGCTGGATGAGCTCGTCCTTCTCGGAGCGCAGCACTGCGAACTTTGCCTTGGCCGCCTGGATCTGCTCGCCGTAGCCGCCGCGGTTGGACTTGAGGGCGTCCATCTCGGCGTAGATGGCCGTGGTGCGCGCCTGCAGCGTCTTGATGGCGCTGTCCAGCTTGGCGATCTCGGCGTCGTGCGCGGCCTTGTCAGGCTTGGGCAGACGCTCGATCACGTCCGGGATCACCAGCTCCTCGGGCTGCGTCTGCGTCGGCGTCGGCGTCTCCGTCGCGGGGGCGTCGCTGCTCATGACGTCTAGTTTAAAGTATTCGGGGTTTGGGGGCTTTGATATGTGGCGAGGGGTCCCCACTCGTTCGTTGTTTTGTGCCACGTGTGCGGGATCCCGCGGGATTGGATAGTCAAAGGGATCGGTTTAGACGGGGACGGATGATAAGCATGGGAAAACGAAGGCGGACCAACTCGGTTTTCGAGACTCGGCAAGTTGAAGATCTACCAAGCTCCAGATGAGGAAATGCTAAGCGATAAACACATATGATAATTGATGAGTGCGTGAATGCAGAACTGAAGTATGAACAAATTTAGCGCTCCTGGTCGCTGGTGAAGTAGAGGCGAACGGTAACATCCTGGTCGTCCGCAGCATTACTGTTTCTATGACTCAGTGCGTCGATTACTACCAGGTGAGAGCCTTGACGGGCAATTACCGCCAGCTGTCCGCTGCTACCTGTACTTCTGTCCTGCAAGAGATTTAACATTCAGCAATGAATCAGCGTTCGCTTGCTCTTCGAGCGATCTAAAAACTGCATTCGAAAATGTGTTTGTGTCCTCTACGTCCTAGTGAAAGAACCGCATACCGTAATTAACAGCCATGCCGTAACTAAACTCGGCCATTTTTCAAGTGCGTCGGGAAAGCAACGCCGCGCAGCCAGGTGGAATACTTTTCTAATCTGTTTGTACTGATGTGATATTGTGGCTTTCATCCTTTTTGGCAAAACAGAGTCGAAATCCGATATATCGGCTCGATTTGAAAAACAGGTCCGATTTAGGATGTAGGAGTAAGGTAAGCTAGCTATATCCGATCAGCTTTGCCGCTCTGCGCTCAGAGTTATCGAACGGTGGTCATTTTTGCCGCTTTACTTCGGCAAAAATGACCGCATAAAACATATCCGAGGCCCTGACCACACAGCCCGGGGTCTCTCCTGGATAACGGCAAGTCATCATGGGCGGCCCTGCAGTGCTTGCAAGTTGTAAACTAAGTGCAAGCACATTTCGCCCTATTTAGTTACCAAGGGCCATGACATACATCGCAGAATGGCCTCCGGTGTGGCCTTGTGCTCCTAATTCTGGTCCAAAATAACTAAGGCCGTGTTCGCGATGCCAAGATAACATAGTTTTGGACGCTGTAACGGCGTTTTCTAGCAAAACGAGCGTCGCGAACAAGGCAAGTCCGAGATGACATTATCTCAGCTAAACACCGTTTAAGGGGGCATTACGAAAACCAGGTTCGTCGCTGTATTTTGGACTTAGAATGACATTTCGGACCAGTGGTTCGAGTTTGCAATGCTCTTAAAGTCAGTAGTTTCCCTTCCAATCTGTGACCACTTCGATCAACTAGAGCTGCCAGATTTCTTCTTGCAGTCTTCCGATTAAGCAGCGCTCCACACCCGTCGCCATGTCAAGAGCGAAGTGGACCAAGTTCGAGGAATTGGATCTCCTGAGCGAGTATTTTGACGCCCGACGCAGCCCTTCGCTCGCAACAGACAAGGGGATTAAGTCGAAGGCGTGGGCGGCACTAACAACAAAGTTGAATGCGAAGAAAAGCTTCAGCTTGACAAGAGTAAGTGCATTACCAGTGCTGCATGTAATCAGTGAGTAACGGATCTGTTAATGCTATACTAGGCCAGTACAAGTCTAAGCTGGATCGACTCATGCGCGACTATGATCTCTATAAAGACATTACAAGCTTGAGCGGGTGCGGCATCTGCCCCGACACGGGTAAACCTCTGCTTGATGACGACGTGTGGGACAAGTTGATCGAGTCCAGGCCAAAGCAGAGAAGCAAGATCAAAGAGTTTCGGAAGCAGGGATTTGAGCACAAGACGGTTTGCAGTCTCATTGCAGGTTTGTGCATCTGCTTTTCCTGACATGAATCGATGTAACTGAAATATCCGTTGTGTCTAGGTGATTCTCGTGCTACTGGGGAAAGTGCTGACAGCATTGCTACGTTCGTGTCTCACTTGAACCGTACTGCTCCGGACGAGGAAGCTGGCTCCGCTGGCGAGAGTGATACCCCTCAAGACACGGCCGTCGCCTCCCAATTCCTGACACTGCCAAAGCTGCCAAATTGCCTCCCAGTCACCAAGAACGACTCGAGAAGGTGAAACGGATTCGTGACGGTGCGTCAAAGGAGAAGCGATCCAGCAAAAAATCTCGTGGGGGTGCAAGTTCGTCGGGGTTTGAGCTTAAGCTGGAAGAATTTTTGGCGACGGCGCAGGCGTATTTGAAGGTTAAGACTGCGAGCGCGAAGCTGGCGGCTGGATGCTACCCTCAAGATGAGGAGCAGCAAGATAACCTCGTGGATGATGACGAAGAAGAGGACTTGCGGGAGGCTTGCGTCTGAGGTGCAACTCAACACTCTTACGCCACACTTTTTTATTTTTTACGCGCCATCAAGCGGTAGTGCATGGTTTGTATGGTGGGTCACTCGAAGAATAATGCAGTACTGATTTTCTTAACCTCACTTGCTCGCATGCATTTTGGAGTAGCAAATGCGTCTGCATGCTTAGACGAATACCGAAAACATGCGCTGCATCATTGATCTGAATCGTAGGATGAATCGCCGTCAAGGCTGCTTTCTGTAATTTCCGCATCACTCAGCTCATCAGCATCAGCTTGGTCTTCGTGCTCACGTTGAGTGCAAAACGCATGATACTCATTCCACATCGCCTTTGACATCCAGTCCCGCCATTCATTTCATCCATCAAAATCAAACGCAAAGGCGTTGTCGCTCAGTTTTGCCGCTAGGTCAAGTTGTGCTTGACGTCCTCGACGAGCAAAATCATTCGCTGTGTCACTTGCATCATAAGCACGAATGAAATTGTGGACTGCAACACATGCAAAAATGACAGCCTTGATAGTGTGCATCTCGTAGTCCATACACGTGCATAGAACCTTAAATCGACGCTTGAGAATTCCAATTGTACGTTCAACCACATTTCGTGCCTTTGCATGTCGAAGGTTGAATAGCTCCCTCGGGTTTTGTGGCCGTCCAGACTTCTGTCGTGCCCATTCCATAATATGGTACCGGACTCCTCGATAAGGAGTGAGGACCTTATCACTTAATCCATAGCCAGCATCTCCTAGCACGTAAAAAAATTCAGGAATTTGATTGAGCAGCCCACTCCAACGCAAGACGGGCACTTCCATCCGCACCCACGTACGCAAAGCACACGTTCATGTTCCAGTCACAAAGATGAGCACATTTGTGCTAACAAAACCTTTGTGGTTTCGGAAACGGGGACGTCTTCTTGAGAAACAACGATCCGAAAATGAGTGCTGTCGATCGCGCCCAGTGCCTGGTCAAAGTTCGGGTGCTTCGCGATAAATTCTGCAGGCACACTAAAAGGTATAGCCAGCGTTCCATGAAGTGCTCGGACGATAGCATGCACACCCCTCGTGCGGTATTTATGGACGGTTGAATACGACAGATTGAATGTCACCTCTTGCGCTCGGCAAGTGGCAGCAGTGCCCATCCAGTTCAGGGCTATTGCCAGAACTTCACGCTGGTCGTGCACCGCAGCGCGAATGAACGGTGCACAAGCCTCAAACAGACAGTCAAATGCTCCAACATCGATCCGAAAATGATCTCGAAAAAGCTTGGCGTTTGGAGATTCGTGGATAGCGTCGAAGAAGCGCTGTCCGTCGGATGTTTCGAGGCCCAGTAGTCTGATAACTTTCTCGTGCTCAACGGTTCTCCATGAACGTCGCTGTTAACACCTTGGCGCACACTATGATCATCAGCACCACGAACAGGTCCGCCAACATGATCTCCAAACGATTGCGGTCAGTGATCTGAGGGGATCAGCAAAATTACTAATGATAGTTGCTTGTAATGGTGCCGCAAACACAGCAATACGCAAACTTCACTTTGCTCTAGCCGATGCAATGACGGGCCCCGCAAAATTTGTGCTGCAAAATGGTATGAAGTAGTAATTATGGTTGGCGCGAACACGGCCTAAAGCTGACCCAATAGGGGGTTTCAAAATCAAAAACGAGATTTTGAAATCGGTGTCTATTTGGCAAGGTGCTCAAATCAACAGTGGGACCATGTCGAAATGAGCCGAGGTACCTTGTCGAAATGAGACTCGAGTCGAGTCACTCGACCCCTTGCCGATTTTCCCTTACGATCCTTCGTACGCGCACATTCCCACAATTTCTTTCGCCACGACAGCAGTGAACGGCGATGGGGAAGAAACAGCACTTAAAGCCTGAGGATCTCTATCCTATCGTGATGTGGCTAGGCAAGTCGTCTAATTTTGCTTGTTGCTTTGACGTATCCAAGAAAACTTCGATAGGGAAGCAGGCGTCGAAGACAGCCGGTTTCAAGGCAATGGCGTCTATATTGGCGAGTAGCAGCAACGGCAAATTTCGCCTGAATGCTAAGCAAATGAGCAGCCGGTTTATAACGGAGTCAGTTAAAATATACTCTCCACAATAAAAACATTGATTGCTCTGTCGAAAGCGTCCCATGCGTTTAAAGACATTTGAGTCCGCACACGAACCCAGGCAACCACAATGAACCGCTGTTATCCTCTTATCGTTGTCGCACACTACCTGCATGGACACAGAATATCTAATACAAATGTCAACACCTCATTTGAAGTGTGTAGTTGCACGAGTGCCCACCCTTTTTCTCTCATAGTAGCTGCTGCCATCTACTGCAGGCTTCTGAGGGAATGGCAGAGTCGTTCCGTCGATAAATCCCACGCAACCGGAAAGCCCTCCGCCGCGAGAACAGCGGAAATCTCTCGACGTCGAGCTCTCTGATCGGACCGCTTTGAATGCAAGTAGAATACGCTCGGTGTAGACATCGACTGACCCAACCGCAATATCATAATTTTGGTGAAACTCTCCAACTGTTTTGGCGAGCTTGCCGTACTGAAAACCGGATAATCGTATATACAGTCGTGGAGAGCTGCGAAAGAGGCTTTTGACACGCGTGTGAGCTGGCGGAAATCGCTATCTCGTAGTCCCAGTAAAGCAGCAAAATGCTTCCTACGATGCGGTGAGCCCATTCGGTCGTACAGATATCTGCTCGATGAGATAGCGAGGAAGACAGTCCACAGCGTCTCCGCATCCATGTGATCACCCTTCGCAAGGACGATTGCGCACGCTGCATCCAACTCGCGGAGGATCTCGCTGCGCTCGGATTTACGCGGCATTATTTTGCGAATGCCGATCTCGAAATGGATCAGCCCCAGGGCTGATGCATTTTGAAATCAGCGGGACGTGGGACAGAGGCTAAATCGGAGTGGGACAACGCGCGAAATAGGAGTGGGACAAGTGCCCAAATCGGTGCCGATTTGGGCAAATCGATCAAGGCCAAATAGACCACTCAAACGGCAATTCTGAAACCCCTAATAACCCTATCATTGATCCCTTTTATATAAAACCGACTCCGAGATAAGGTGTCAAATCGGAGAGCAAAATCGCTGAAAGCCGCAATACATTGTATTAGGGTTGTTTTTATTAAAATTAGGACGCCTAAAATAACTAATTAGTACTAATTAGTAACTTATGACTATGTAGGATATCCAAAGAATATTAATTAGTTCCTAATTAATAGGATCCGGTGTGGTGTACGTATATTCGTTGAGGGAGTGGCAGCTCGGTGTGCGTCGAGGTGCGCAGGAACGCACGTGTGACAAGATAATCAGAAGCGCTTTCTGTTGCAGGACGAAACGGACACCTGTGCTGCAGAGCGGGAAAATATGGCGATGGTCAAGAGCACGCATCGTGCATGTGTGTTCCACTGCAATGAATGCGCGATTGCTGAGCTCGCTGTCGTTAAGTATCACGTTTGATGGGCTTCCTTCTGCTGTTCTCGGGCAACATGTCGCTTGTGCTGATCTCGATCGAGAGCATTATGATGGGCAGTCTTTCGGTGGAGCAGAAGAAGCGCGGAACGATAGGTATTAAGGTGGTGGCGAACCCAAGCCTTTTGCTCGCAGGTGAGTTGAACAGTGATCAGGATGCATGCTCAGGGCCGATCGTGATGCGTGATGCCGTTGATTAATCGCACCGACCGCATAATGCTGTGCACGATCAGTCATCCATTCATCTCGACTTGAGCTGGTCGACGTTCTGGTGCTGCTTTTGAGAGATGGCTACAATCTACTTTGGCGCCTGGGTGCGGACTTTGTGATATGCTGAATCCCGGACGCGTTGAAGTTTCGTCCGGAGTACAACCCGGCTACGTACATGCTGGAGGAGGTGATTGGTGCCGGTATCGGTCACAACGTGAAGGTCTACTCGGTGGATTATGCGAAGGGCGAGCTGTTCCAGACGAACGGCGAGCGCACACTTGTGTGCGGACTTCGTGTATCACTCGACGCTAAACTACTGTCCGACCGTTGCGGGCTAAGTGAACCTGGCTAGACAGCTTATAAAGACGCATCAGCTCACATACTGCCCCAAACCGTCGTACAACTTTATTTTTCGGTTACCGCAGTTTACCATCATCACGGCGTGATGATCTCCCAGTTATCTGTGTCCAGCGGGAAGAAGATTAACTTGCACGCCGATCATCTACAACAGCGTGGGCGTTATCGGCGTGGTCAATCCTATGACTGTGCTGGAAGGACGTAAGCCGAGAGCCGAGCGCGCCGCGTATTATTGCAATCGCACGTCTAACTTGTAACGGGCTTAGACGACACCGTTACGTAGCATGCACGGTGGCTTGAGGACGACTGGGTAAAATTGACTCTGATATTCATTGTCGAGACGGCCTCGACACGAGGCCGTCCCAACCAACAGTTCTACGGAGGGATCTGATTGGCCACCGCGCACACGCAGTGGCAGCGTGTGACAGTGGCCCCCTCACCTAAGATTGAACTTGCGTCGTAGTCTTGGTCAGTTGTCGTTTGGATCTTGAAGGCGGAGGTTGAAGCAGCAGCATGGACGCGGCAGGCGCAGCGCAAGACTGCGCCACATATGAGGAGGCACTCGAGCGCTGGGCACTGCACGACTGCAGTGCCATCGACGGAAGCCGTGGGGACGAAGAGATGGCCGACATCTTTAAGGGCTGGAGGGCGATGCGCAGCAAGTCCGTCACGGCGAGAGGCGCCGTGACCATGAGGTCGCTGGATCGCGCGTGGGCGGCTTTCGTCGAGAGCTGGAACACGGAGACTGGCGCCGTGTTCCTTCGTAAGCTGGAGACGCGTGCGGCAACGCACGCGCGGCTGTCGCTCAGCGAGCTGGCGTCTCAAGCGTGCCAGCTGTCGTGGGAAGCCGACCGTCGATGTTGTCCGGTGCATTTCTTCGATGGATGTCGATTCTGTCGCGATAATAACGTACCGCGACCCGATGCTGCTGAGTGGGATAGCTACTTATCGGAGACTCCGCTGTCTGAGACCGAGCGACGCGTGACGGGACTATTCCGCGCTGCTCTGAGTGCGGCTAGGCGCGGCGCGCGGGCGCCGCGCCGCTCGGACAGCCAATTGCCGCTGAGAGGCTTGCCTCGTACGCCGCCACGCAGTCCGGAACGTACACAAGGAGGACGGCGCGAGGCTCCCAGCTATCCGGCATGGGGCCAAGCCAGCGCACGAGGTACTGACGATGTGCCGGAGGATTATCGTCGCGGTGCCGAGCGCCGCGACCCGTACGCGGAGCAGCAAGGCGGTCATCGTGACGCAGCATCGTATCGACGATATGACGAACATTACCCGCCCCGTCAACAAGAGGCGCCGGACCGTCGCGCTCAAACGGAGGAGCGCGACCGTTATCTGGACGCCGAGGTTGTGCGGCGTCTGGATCGGCTCGCCCGTCGGCTGGAACAGCTCGAGGAGAACCAGGCGCAGCGTCATCACCCGCGCCGTCAGGATGAGCCGCAGGGCCGTCAGTGGGGATAGCGGCATGGTGGTAGCGTCGTAGTCGACCGACGTAGAATGTAGGATGTAGGCGAAGAGCTGTAGGGAGCTGTAGCATGTAGGCGTCGCCTAAAACTTTCGTAACCTTGAACTGTCCAATAAACCTTGGCGCGAACTTGTTCGCGCCCAAGTTCGTAACCAAACTAGACCGTAAGCTGGACGTGGACAGTAGTACACGGTCGCCCACAGCAAATGTCTCCAAATTTTTGCGACCGTGACGATCTGCGTTTTCTTTCTGGCGATCGACTGCCGTTGCCAGCGCATCACGGACGTAGCGCACCACAGATTGGCGCCGCTGGAGGAACGCGTTTACCGCCGCAGTGTCACTCGGCTGAGGCTCAGGGAGAGGATCAAAGTTGGCGGGAGGAGACGCGGTATCGACAGGCTCCGCGTCCGACGTGTCGTGCAGTTCGAGGCCTCTGGACGCGGTGCGGGCGCCGCGTCGAGTAACGACAGCGTTCACAAGGGTGGAGTCTGAGTCGTGAGCGCTCTCACGACGAGAACCCGAGAACATCTTGTCCATCCGGCGAGTCTCCCGGCACAGCAGGGGCTGCGGCCTCGTCGCCAATTTCGCCGAGATCCATTGAGCGCTCCACACCGAGGAGCGCTCAAACGCGCGGGTGGCGTCCATGATTGACGAAGAACGGCGTGAGTCCTGTCGACGCGTGCTCCGCGTTGTTGATGGCGAATTCAACCATGGGGAGGAACGAGCTCCATGACGTGAATGACGTGACGAAGCTTCTCAGCACGTCCTCGACGACCCAATTCGCGCGTTCGGTCTGGACGTCCGTCTCTGGATGTGACGCGGTGGACATCTTCAACCGCGTCCCTACCAGTTTGTACAGCTCTCCAGAAGGCGGCCGTAAACCGCGGGTCTCGGTCAGACACGATCGAGCGCGGTAGGCCGTCGTGGCGGTAGACGAGGTCGAGAAAGATCATCGCAGACTGGGTTGCAGTGACTGCTGCCGCAACAGGAGCAATGTGAACCATCTTGCTAAAGCGATCAACGAACACGAGAACACCAGTGCGGCCTTGAGGGTCGCGAGGCAGCCCAAAGACGACATCCATGCTGACGGAAGACCACGGTTCCGTCGCGATGGGAAGAGATCGAAGTGGCGCCTGCTTTGACGCAGACGGCTTGACACGCTGGCAAGCCTCGCAGGAGCGGACCCACTTCCGCACCCATTTGTACATGTGGGGCCAGTAGAAGTCTCTCGAGAGCGACGCGAAGATCTTTTCGCGTCCGAGGTGTCCGCTGCTCGGTGTATCGTGAAACTCGTGGATCAAGCGAGCCCGAAGATCGTCGTCAAGCGGGACGACGATGCGTGGCGTGTCCTCACGGTCGATGCTGTACGTGAGCAGATCTCCATCCAGTGCATATCGATCAACGCGAGCGCGACTACGTGGTGACAACCGACGTCGCGCTGCATCGGATGGATCGCGAAGGAACTTGATCATCTCAGAGCAGCTGGAGTCCGACTCGTACGCGGTCGATATGAGGTCACGCAGTGAACTGGTCGCGGCGACTTCGACAGCTGCGATTTCTTCAGCAATGCACACGGCGCATTCGTCGCCGTCTTCGTCGCCAACTGCGTGGCGACCGGATAGCGCGTAGTCTGGACGGCGCGACAGAGCTTCGGCAAGAATATTCGTCTTGCCTGGCTTGTAGTGCACCACGAAGTTGTACTCGGAGAACAGCGACAGCCAGCGCGCCATACGCTGGGACAAATGAGGGCTCTTCGTTGCGGTGCGCAACGATGCGTGGTCGATGTAAATGGCGAGGGTCTGCTCACCCAGCAAGTAAACGCGAAACTTGACGAGTGCGTAGCGCATGGCCAGCAACTCCTTGTCGTGCACAGGGTAGTTGCGCTCCGCCGACTTCAGCTGGCGCGACTGGTAGCTCACCACTCGCTCGCGTCCCTCATCGTCGAACTGCATCAGGGCACAGCCTATTGCGAAGTCGCTCGCGTCGCACACCACGTGGAAGGATTTCGAGCGGTCCGGAAGCATGAGGACGGGCGCGGTGGATAAGGACCTCTTCACCGCGTCGAACGCAGCTTGATGTTCGGGACGCCATGCCCACGTGGTGTCTGCCTTGAGGAGCTGCGACAGTGGGCGAATGGTCGCCGCGAAGTTCTTCTAGTAATTGTGGAGATACGTCGCAAGACCCAGCCACTGTCGGAGCTGCTTCTGATCCTGAGGCGTAGGCCACGAGCAGATGGATTCGATCTTCTCGGGGTCAGCACGGACTCCTTCCCTGCTGACGTAGCTCCCGAGCACTGGAATCTCGGGGGCGCAGAAGATGCACTTCGTCAAGTTGGCGTACAACTTGTTCTCTCGCATCACCTCAAACACCTTCTGGAGGTGTTGTAGATGCACCTCGATGTCCGTCATGCCGCCCTTGGCACGACTGTGGATGAAGATGTCGTCGAAGTAGCTCGGCGCGAAGGCTCGGTACGGCCGGAGTAGATTCGACACCATGCGGTTGAAGGTGGCCGGGGCGTTCTTGAGCCCCTGCGGCATCACGAGCCACTCCCACAGCATTCCACTGGGCGTGCTGACTGCGGTCAACGGCACGTCGGCTTTGGGCATCAAGATCTGATCGAACCCGTCCATCAGATCGATGGCGCTATAGGTTGTGCTGCCTGACATGGTGTCGAGCACCATGTTCTTCCTGGGGATTGGCGTCTGCGCCAGGATGGTGGCTTCGCTCAGCTTGTTGTAGGCATGGACGATACGCAATCCACCGGTTGCTTTCTTGACACAGAACGTCGGACTGGAGTGAGGAGACAGACTCACGGACGTGGCCGGCCTGCCGGCGACCCTCGAAGAAGGCGTCGATCGCCTCGACTTGATTGCGTGGCAGCGGCCACTGTCGCGTCACACAATATTTAGCGCCAGGCACGAGGTCGATCTCGTGCCGAACTCCGCGATCTGGAGGAAGAGCGGCTGGCACCTTGTCGGGGAAGATGTCGATAAACTCTCGTACGAGGGGAGTCACTGGATTACCTGCGGCTGCGAGAGCTGGTAACGACTGGGCAGCGAACCGCGCTTCACGGGCGCTCTTCGGCTCCGCGCCTTGTGGGCGCTTCGCGGCATCGGATGCTGGATCCGAGGCGGCGGTCTCGACCGCTGTGGTCGACGCAGCGTACTCAGCGACGATCATGCACACTTGCTCGATCTCGCCCTGCTTCAAGTCGCGGATGAAGTGTTTCCACGAAAGTCCAGGCAGCCGAGTAATCTCGGCTGCATCACACGGAGGACGCGCGACCTCGACGTCCTGCACACACGAAGGCGCCTCCCCGTCGTCCCCCATCAGGACTGAAATCACCTTGGACTCAGGTCCGACTGAGTCGCTAGATGATATGCGAGGACGTCGTGGTTTGCGACGACCGTGACGTCGTACTGGACGTGGAGTGTCTTCCGAAGCAGGCGATGAGAGCACACGCTCGATCATGGCTGCTGAACCGGGACGCCGGGACTCGACATCGGCGTCTGGACGCGGATCACTGCGATCGGCCACGTCTTTATCGTCTGGGAGCTCCCGCTCGACCACTCGCGGGAACCCATGCTCGACCGCGCGTGGGAGGCCACGCTCTACCACATCAACTTCTTCAGGGAGCTCCCGCTCGACCACTCGCGGGAACCCATGCTCGACCACGTCGTTGTCGGTTTCCGAGAGCCGCTGCTCATCGGGACGTGGGAACCCCTGCTCGACCACGTCAGACACGTCTTGAGGCGACTGCTCAAGACTGCAGGTAGCTTGCTCGCATGCCACACACGAAGGGCCATCGCTCACTTCGCATGCAGCATGGGTCATGGAGTCAGGGTCCATGACTGCAACATGCGGCCATTGGTTTGGCATTCCGCTCAGAAACGCCAGCACTGCATTCACGTCGATGTCTCGGGGCGGACGGTGCCAGTCAGCCAGTTGATATCAGGCTGATGCCGAGCGAGCCACGGGATGCCAAACACGCATCGAACGAGCCGCTCAGCTCGATGACCAGAAACTCCTCGGAGCTGCGCAGCCCGTCGAGCTCGTACGCGAAGGTAACCGAGCGCCGCGGCGTCTGCCGCGGCTTCCCGTCTGCATACTTGACGATCATGTCGCCGGGGCCTTCACGAATGCTCATGTCCGCCGGTAACATCGGCAAACTGTCGGCACGAACAAAGTTGTTTGTCGCGCCCGAGTCCAGCAGCGCGCGAAGTGGGCGCTTCGCGCCATCAACGTGGAGACTGAGCACTATCAGTCTCGAGTCACTGCCGGAGGTGGTGGCAAAGAGGTGTGCTTGCAGCACGGGGGGCTAGGAGGAGGTTCCGCCACCAGGGAACCATCGCTCCGTTCACGACCAGTAGGGCGCCCCACACCTACTGGTTGTCGCCGTTTTTTGGAACAGCGACGTCGTTCGTAGTCGTGACGTTCGCCACCATGGGCGCCAGCGCGCGGCACACCGCCGCGCGATGTCCAGGTTTGCCGCACCGGAACCAGCGCATCGTGCGCGGACTGCGAGTCAATGACGACGCTGGTGCTCTAATAAACGACGTCGGTTCGCGACGTCCGCCGTAGTGCTGGATGGCATCCACCTCCATGGGTTCCGGTTCAGGAGCCGAAACGCGAGAAACATCGAATGCTTGCGACGCCGTCACGCTGTAGTCCTCGCGTAGCGCGACCGCGAAGGCTTCTTCCAGGGTACACGGAGGCTTCTGGGTCAGATAGAAACGCTGATACCCAGCGTTCATACCAGAGACAAAGACATGGACCTGCGTCGCCATGTCCACTGAATGCGTCGTGACGCACGACACGAGGTGTCGCGCACGCTGGATGTACTCGAGCATGGACAGACGTCCCTGCTTCAGCGATAGGAAGGCCGAGCGCTGGACGCTCACGTCTTGGGGCGGCTCGAACGCGAGCCGCAGGTCGGTCTTCAAAGTCTCCATAGTCGGAAAAGTCCGCGACGAGCTTGTCAAGCGCCCACTCCTTGGCCTTCCCCGTCAGTACAGACAGGAGAAAGCGCGTCTGCGCAAGCTCGGTAGTCAGCTGCCGAGCTTCAATTGCGATGTCCACCTCGCAGAACCAGCGGTTTAAGTGAAGGCGGTCCTTGCCCTCACCACTGTAGTTGGAGACATCGAGCTTCACGATGTCGGACTTGTTCTTGGTTGGCGTGGGAGTCGACACACGCTGACGGAGGTCAGCGAGTTCACGCACCATGAACTCCTGGGCAGCCAGGCGTTGCTCCGATTCCGAGCCTATGGTCAGCAGCATTTTGATGACTGCGTCGCCGGACGCCGCCGCGAGGCGGTGTAGCGCCTCCCACTCGATGTACGACAGGTGAGCAAAGCTGGCGTGCTCGAGCGAAACGCTGGGCGACCGGGATACGTCGCTCATCGACGTGTCCTTCATCTTGATCTTGGTCGTTGGACGGATTACAAAGTGCTACCAGGTGTAACGGGCTTAGACGACACCGTTACGTAGCATGCACGGTGGCTTGAGGAAGACTGGGTAAAATTGACTCTGATATTCATTGTCGAGACGGCCTCGACACGAGGCCGTCCCAACCAACAGTTCTACGGAGGGATCTGATTGGCCACCGCGCACACGCAGTGGCAGCGTGTGACAGTGGCCTGTCACATAACTACTACGGTCTGCTGCCGTACAGTCGCGGTAGTCGCAGATATCCCTACCTGGATATGGTGATCGTTCTGTTTGGTGGGTGAATGTGGAACGGGTGGTAGGCATCGGTGATAAAGCGACTGATGCTGGCAGGAGCAGTTTAATATCTGGGTAAATGAAAGTTGTTTTGTGAACTCCAGAACGTTGGTCATCGAGCTCACCAGGTAGTTGAGCAAAGAGCATGAAGCGAGCTAACAAGTTCAGACTTATGCGCAAAATGCAGTTTTCAGTTTACGACGTATCCGTATCCAAGCAGCAGCAGCACGTACTGGAGACTGCGGTTTGTTACCAGTATACGTAAGCCGTTGTGAACCCGACCTGTCATCGTGTGGAGCGTCAGGATATGCATAGTACATCACGTAGTCCTCGCCCTTGTAATTCGTGTACACGCAGACGAGCTTTTCTACTCGCTTTGCAGCCGACCTATTTCTTCGTTTTGAGTGAATAAAATCATGTATAGACCACGAGCGCTCACTTGCCGCTGAAAATGTCGGGATGCACTATAATCGTAGCGCTAATGGTCGCATGAACTGGTAACTGATTTGCTTGGTGTCCATCATTTCAATGGCGTATACGTAATATCTATCTCCCTTGTTTCCTCGCTCCACTTCATCCGGTCCGTCACAAAGCCAGAGTTTTCAGCCGATACCGTAGCTCGAGTTTCCCTATCACTCGCAATAAGCGCTGCGGCATCTGCTATAGTGTCGTCGAGTTCGTCGTCGGTACAACAGCTCCTGTCTATGTGTTGATCAAACAGATATCAAATCCTCATCGAAGGCGTCATGATGTCTTTTCCTCGCTTATCTATAAAACCCGAGTATCTTGCCTTGCAAAAACGAAGCTGGTACGTACTGTTGTCCAATTCTTTGTGGCGAACATAATTATGAAGCAATTGCTTAAACTGATGCAGCACAGCAGAAACAAAGCTTTCGTCATTTTCAAAGTGTGCCAAGGCTTCGTTAATCGGGTGAAGCAACATTAAAACCAGTTTCGACCAAAACTCAATGTCAGACACCAACTTCCTCGCCTTTGCAAGCTTGTCACGCCATGCGTTATCTTTGTACATCGCGTCCAACGTCTTATCTTCGAGAACGGATTGAAGAACATGCTTGTTTGGTGAACACTTTTCATGCAGGCTTCAGACGTGGACCAGCGTGTCGGCACCGGTAGGCACAGCCTGCAGCAGTGGTCAAGACTCAAACCCTTCTGATGCTTCTCAAAGTGATCCTGCAGTATATATCGATCCAGAACGTACTTAGAAAGCAAGGTCGACTTGTCGAGCATGTCCATAATAGGCGCCAACGCGAGCACTTCTTAAATGATCAGATTCGTCATGTGAGCACCACACCCACTGCAGAATAGATTGGGATGTTTCCCCTCCAGTAATTTCCACGCGTTTTACATGTTTTTCGCATTGTCAGTTACAACCTGGGGCTCCTAGTGTAATAGGGCATATGTTGATAGTTTTTTCAATTTAATAATAGTAACTACTATAATATTGGAATTGTTATACTCACCCAGTAATTTAAATTATATTAATATCAATTGTGCGGTGCCTACCATATATTATTATATATTAATAATTCACTACTATTTTAGCATTCGGGTCGTCGAAGTCTAGAATATAAAGCGCGCTCTGTAGCAGTTGCCAAATACACCACGCGCAGAAGGACGTATTATCTTATACGCATGCTATTCGTGTGGCGATATCTTATGACATGTATGGCGCTTTCGCACCGGCCAACAGGAATGGACATCCTGCTGCCCATTACTCTCTCTCCTCGGATTCGACAGCTTAGTTACGCAAGTTACAATTAAGTAGTTTATTAATGTCGATACATGACTACACCATGTAGCTATCAAACCCGAGCGTGTGCGATCAAAGCGGACACAATTATTTAAAGTGTGGATAAACACTGTCTAATTGCAATCAATGTTGAAATTACTGCAATCAAACACGAATGAATGGCGAGAAAGCTTGTTAGCCGCTCATTCGCGTGAAGTCGAAAGCACGCAGGGCTCGCGCATCTACCATTCGACATTCTCTAGCGACGAAGACGCATAACTTCGACCCGACAGTCGCTGCAATCCAACACACCCCTCATGTGCGGCAAAAGATCAAGGCGCTTCTAGCTCTGCGTATTGACGAGATGGTCTTGCTAGGCGACCATGATACGCTCTCGGAGAATCGCATGTAGCTGCATGAGTGAGCCGCGTGTGCGTCGATTCATCATCGACTCTTTTGGTGACAAGAACGGCAACGAATGCCTAACCCAGCCAACCGGGGTGAAAGCATGTAGTATGGCAAAGCGAGGTGTTCAACTTTGAGGGCAATAAATTCAACTTTGGTTGCACGCTGCTATCTGAGCCCGTCTGGGGTTCAGTTTCTGTTTAACTTTATCGTACACGCTCGGGTTTGAAAGCTAAATGGTGGTGTTTTTGGTAGGATCCCAGTCCGTACGTCAAGGCCTAACGACGTACCTAGTATCATTGCGCCAGTGATCGGAAAACATAATTATGATATACTAACTTTGGTATTATATTGACGGAATCACGGATTATTGATAAGCCGGGCAACCCGTACAATGTGCAATTGGCCCCGTAATAAGTATATTTACTTTGTACCTTTCGTATAACTAGAATAAATGGTTCCGGAGTGCGTTGGCAGCTCAACTCGGTACGGTGTGCTTCTCTCAATCATGCATTCATTTGATTTTCGACTTCAACATCCAAGTACCATATCCAGCTCGCGTCAGATCTCGCAGTATTTCGTCATTTCCACACCACTGCACCGTCCAAACCCTTACAATATTTGTAAATAATTGCAATACTTATTGCGGGAGTCACGCATATTGCAATGCTGTATTATGATTTTCAGAATGTCCAATACAGTTTTTTGTCCGAGTACTGCATTGCGATTACAACGGTTTGGAGTCGGTTAATAAAGCCGTCAACATAGTTCACGATGGCTTACGGGTGTGACCAATCAAAACTATTCTACAACTGAGCCCTATTTGCTATGTGTGTCTCTCTCCCCATAAATTCTTAAATACTTGTGGTCCACCGGCGATGATTTGTCTCTGTGCCCCGTCTACACACTTTTACCGGTCCCTGTTCTGCTTCGGTCTCAACACCATCCAGACAAGATTCCAGAGGCAGCCTCCACTTAAAATCCATTGGAGGTGTTAGGCTCGCCGATCTCCATGCAGCCTCAAATACTTTGAAGAGAAGATCCTGGCCTCGCTTCACGAACTCATCGCGCCCAGGAATTACAAGAGCGTTAATGCTATTCCAAACGTTATGTTGCTTCCCGGTCACATGCTTGTCCGCAGGCATCCTGTTTTTGCGCTTTCTGCTCATTCTGGCGCTGAGGGCTGACTGTTCTCGTCTCGTCTGGTTGACGTGAGATAAGATGGGGTGATGCGCGAGCTGTCTGTTGCCTAGTAACTAGGTGTCTGTTGTTAGCACCTCACATTGCTAATGTATAAGACACAGTGTATTCATAGCTAGATCCATTCCGGCTAATGTCCTTGCCTTTGTATACACGCGTGTTGTCTCCCCTTGTTCATGACGATCTACTCTTACCTTTTGTACTTGTTTAGCACGCGTAAAGCAGCCATGCCGCGGAAACTCTTAAAGTTCACAGATAGTAACAGTAAGAATGTTATAGGCCTCATTGACGTCTTGATCTTATGTTGTTCTGCAAGCTGTGCAACATCGAACAGAACAGCGGGAGACGCGACCAGCGAGGACGTCTTGTCGAGGATATGAGTATTTTGCGATATCATGGCCACACGGAGAGCAGTAATGTTACGTGCAGAACGCGTTAGCGACGAGGACAGCTTCGTCTTTGCGAAGTTCTAACCGTAGCGCCTTGCAGGACCTGTCCAATACCTCTTGATTCGGTATGGTTGGTATTAATGCCCCATAAGCTACACACCTTTAACGCTTTCTTCCTCATGTGTCTGTGAGTGAACCGCTATTTTCGGAAGGGCGAGCGTGTGCAACAGCAACGCCTCATCCATGCATTCCCATCGGGTTATCGTGGCATGCGAATGTTATTACTGCTAAAAGAACATCCTAGGGATCAACAATTGCTTATGCGCTTCAGTGCAAAATTGAGTGCAGTTGTATTCGCGTCGACCGTTCTTAATATATACTTCCGTTATTGATTTTAAAGTTGATGTACTGCTATATGAACTGGTTAACCACTGCAATCAGTCGCTCGATGAAATTGCATTGTCTAAATGAGTAAACTTCTATATCGTAGTCGCTCTGCGACGGAGTCCACCACGCTAGTCTAAACAAACCTAGTAGGTCCAGTCTGCCCAAAGGTAGAATTCGTGAGATACGAAAGAACCTAAGTAGTAGTAAATGGCGCCCTTGGATTCGGTACCTGTAGACTTTGCGCTGGTCGTAGACTGACGTAACCACAGTCACCCCAATTTTAATCGCCGTCACTCCGAGTAACTCTGATTCTTGTGAATGTAAACAATTTAATTATACGCTGTGATTTTGTGTCCATTGCATTTGCGCTGCGTGGTCGCTTGTCTTTTCTTCAGCTTGTGTGTTGAGCTCGCAGTCTACTTGATAAAGGCGATCACGTCCGCACATTACATGCTGCTCCTCTGGGTTTAATCTTGAGCCGGGTCGGGCCTCATGTAATCAGTCACCGTATCTGGCGGCCCAGAGAACCTTAGCTAAAAGGGTAGGATACGACGACGCTAAAGCGCAGCGTTTTTTTCTTGTTTCGTTCTTCCTGATACACTAAGTTCAAATGAAGTGGGGATTTCGTCAGAAACATGTTGTCCGGCAGATCTTCACTGAGCACTGCTTCCAGTGCTTGGTTAAAGTGGGAGCATCTGTTTATATATCTTCCTAGTTTATCCAGAATTAGTTTCTCTCTTATAGTCGAATATACTCCTTGCGCGTCTTTCTGAGATCTACTCCAGCGCCGATGTAGTTTTGTTCACTCGCTCATTCTCAAGAAAATATTTTTGACTTTGCTCACTGTGCACACCAAACAGAGCAACATGACGCGTTAGAATTGACCTCCAAATACGAAGCACTCTCATAAGATGGTAAGTATGTGCGAACAGCTCGATTCATTGCTACCATCTCCATACAACGATCAATTTCACTTCTACGGCCATTGCAGTCCGGAGTTATACTCATTTCACAAGTGCAGGCATAGTTCTGGCCGAACAGCTGGTATCTTCTCATTTAAATAAAACAAACTTAGTCTTAATCAACATCAGTATGTTAACATGCGGTCAATCGGCTGATTAATAGTTTCGGGATGAATTTGTCAAAAATCAAGCACCATTATCCTCTCGCTCTAGGTCATTGTCCTGTAAACGACGGATATCTAGCATCAGCCTGTTACTTCAGTCTAAACCCTCTTCAGGTGTCTCAGACCTTTCGTGCTTGTATGCCATGTAGACTAATATACAATTGGCTGCACTTCACTTTAAATCTTCCCGTGTTGTATCCTTGTCATGTTGATCCCAACGCGTCTACAGCAAGCATTGATACCCTCCCAATTATTTTCGACGTCCTAATCGGACCGAGACCTCATTGCTCATTTCGCATTCCTCGTTTGCCTCGAACTGAAGACCTACAAGTATCAAGATGATCACCTCCACTTGGTGTCGTCAGCGATGTCTGGTTGCTTGACGGCATGCTCGGCAGTCGAAGCCGTACTCGTATTATACGAGGAGACGCTCGAGTGCGAATTCGCATTCAGCTGGTGTTGTCTCCAATGGTGGGTTGGCCTGATGCCATGTTCAGCAGTCTAAGACGTACTCGTTTTATACGAGGAGACGCTCGAGTACAAACTACCTGATTACAATGAACCAGTGGAGTCTAGTGCATCTCGCTCCCAAGCGCTGTATAGACCAATTCGCAAGCTGGAAGCCTCTCGTGAGATCGACAGCCCGCGGCAGGAGTGGCATGCGGCTGGCCTGTCCGTGGTTATTATAGGCCATCCACCGGGCGCATCTGTACGGTCATTTGTTGGCAACGCCAAAGTTGGGGTGTTCGAAGACCAAATCAGAGCTCGTGAAACCAACAGACTAGTAACGGACCGCGATCGGCCTTAGGATAGCGTAGTCTTTATACCAAGTCAAGCAACACCCACACCGCCACACTCACAACGTGAGCACAGGTACTCGCGTGATCGGCTTGATAACCCAATACAGCCGATCATTGTCCCCACTCAACTCTGACACAGACTGGAGAAAATTTCTACTTTGTTCACGAGCATCGACGGTATCTTATGAACGTGGTATGCGGAGTCCTCCATGACCTAGTGGCGGTGAGTCTCAGTGCATCGGCCAGTCCGGAAGAACACCAAGCGCTGTCATTGATGTATCTAGCGTGCAAAAACTGTAATACTTGCACAGTATGATTATTGCGGCACATCAAGACGTGTCGTTGCTCATGAACAAATTGCCGAGTCGAGGTTGTACACGAATACAGAGTCCGGGTTGCACGCGCGATCGATCCATGTTCGACAAAGCCCAAGCAGGAAAGGCATACACCGAATTCGGGCGAATGCGTTGCAGACGGGCGATCCGACCACATTCGTCCCGAGCTTTTGCGGTCTCAACTATGGTTTTGATCGGTCGGTATCACTGCTCGAATTGGAGTACTTTTGTTGTCTACAGCACTCAGCACGGCTTGGTCAGGATTCAAGCAACTTGGTAATTATGTCCATTAGATAGCGCGGAAGTTTGGTATTAGAAGTAGGCTTCAAACTTCTAGAACAGCTAGGAAAGTGGATCTGGTATAATTGAAAATAAAATGGAATGTTCAAGATTATTTTCTGGTGGATACCGTAGTCATGGATGTTCACCGTGGCTAGCAGGAAATGCTAATTTTGACTTCTGCAAATAAAAGAACAACCATGGCCAACCATGGCCAACGGAAGCACTAAGTGTCGTGAAACTCGCGCGTTGAAGCGCAGCGCTGATGGAGCTCTATTCAATGAACACATCTCTAAATGAAATCGAAAACCCCAAGATTCATCAAGGCGATCTGACTTCCTCAAGGAACCGTAAAGGGGTAGGAGCTGCTTCAAAGCAAGAGAGTAACAATGCTCAGATAACACGTTCTCCTACTACTTCTTTTGCTGGAGTCACAACTTGGCTCCGGCTGTACCATCGGCACGAAGTACTAAGACCCCGACGCCAGAAGAGGTGGCAAGACAGCAGCTCTGACCGTACCACCGGCACGAAGTATGAAGATCCCGAGAGCTTCCTTGGCGTCACGAAGTGGTAGCAAGGCAGCAGCTTTGACCGTACAAAGACTCCGACTGTTTCGTCAACGCTACGAGGTCTTGTCAAGACAGCAGATCAGGTTGCGTCCTAGGCTTGATGAACTAAGATCTCGGCGACTTTATATGCTAAACGAACCAGTGGAAAGCCGGACGCTCCCATAGCGCTGACTGCACGACGCAGTAGTGCTGGTACGGTTTCAACGGCTGGGAACACTGGTGAAATTTTAGCATCTCCAGCTGTGTCATCTGGACGACATCTACAAATGCACTCTCTCATGCCAATACAACCCTTGGAACTTCTCCGTCAGTTCAGCAGCCCGAATGCATTAAACTCAAATCTTCTCAACAGTTTACTGGGTCACCAACTGAAAGAATATGCATTGACACACTAGTGACTTTTAGCGCTGCTCATTAAAATTGTTGGATGAAACCAACTATTTCTGATGAAGTTGGGACGGCATATCCTATTGGTCGTGTCTGCCGGGTCGTAAAAAATCTAAAAGAAGGCCATGTTGTTTGAAATCAGTTGGTTTGAGACCCGATTTCAAGCGTCGGTCGAGCTCGTTAATTTGGATACAGTATAGCGAAGCAACGCTTACGACAATCTACTTGAAACTGACTACAATCAGCCAGGCTGGAGAGAGCTATCCGAGAGCAACACTGATGAATTAGTCAAACTGGATGCTCCGATTGATGATCTGACAGAATCTTTATTCCGGGTTGAGGATGACTGTGACATACCGACAAGTTTGAAGAGGTTGAGAGAATACACAACATAAATTTTAACCCGACCGTCACGATGGATGCACCATCCATAGTGACGGTCGGGTCAAAATTGACTTGTTTGAATGATCCAACGAAATGACAAATACGCGTTTAAAGCCTGAACACAAACATGTGTTTGAGCACTCAGTCTCTTCGGAGGAATTAAGCTATTTAAGTAGGTCAATCGACTTTTGTCAGATCGTAAGTATTGTTTTTCGTGCATCTACTTGTAAGTAGTTTGAGCTCGGATCTACTTATCCTTCCAAGACATCAAAATAAACTCAAAACTGCTGCAAAACTTTGTTTTTAGCGACTCGTAGAAAAGTAATTGCTCTTTGAAGCGACTCGAAACAAATTGTATATGTAAGCGACGCGTACAAAAATAACTGTTTATTTTGGCGGCTCGTACGAAATGTATTGCATAAACTTACGACTCAATACAAATAACTTTCCATTCGTAATTAGAGGGCATCGACCTCGTCAAATAGGTTTCGAAACGACTCTAGTGCCGCACTGTCGAAACCAACGAAATTCAGCGGGCCTCTATGAAACCACATGTACAAAATCCAATTAAAGCGACTGAGCAAGCTCGTCTCTATATTGTAATTCCACTACATCATTCTGCAATTTGCCAGAGCGCGGTACAACCAACAACGAACCCTCCACGTCAACTCTCCTCGACCATTTCGATGACTGTCACCATGATGGCTGATCCAATACATTCGTCAGTAGAACCTGAAACTATGATCGAGCTTTGGGCGATGGGGTTGCTCGAAGTGACCTGACTGTTCCTCTGGACCACGCGTCCCCGTCCACCTTCGGAATAGCATCCGAGCACGGCAACAACGTAGGAACTGTGACTTTTGAGACGAGGTCTGCTCTTCAGCAGCGCTGTCGTGAATTTGCTCGGCGTCAGGGGTTTTCGCTTCGAGTCGCAAGCAACAGCTGGCGTAAGGCTTCTCGAGAAGGGAATGCAAAGTATGTGTGCAAGCGCCTGAAGGGACAGCAGCCTCTGGTTCCAGGGACTGTCGATCAATGTCCACTCTCATTCACTGTCTACGGACTGCGCGATAACTGGAAAATAACGCAGATGAATCTCGCCCACAACCACCACCTTCATGCGGGCTTCCAAGAAGACACATTCGTTGAGGGCGGATTAGCTGTGGATACTACTCGCCAACGCCGTCGAGATGTATCTTACGGAATGATAAGGGGTATTCTAGAGAGAGAAATGCTCCCGGCTTACAGCGGCACATGGGTTACAGTAACCGGTAAACCCATTCTGGAGTTTTTGAAGACCAAAGCAGTAACTACAAACCGGCAGATGGCGTCTCAGCTAAAGCGAGATCTGTTGGAACGGCAGCAAGATTACGTTAACGAGAGATATCAGAAGTTGGAGTCCTATCTAAGGATGGTTGCTGAAGCCAACGAGATGTCCTGTTACGCCTTCGAAAAACACGAAGACGGTGTCTTCAAGCGGGGATGTTTCTTTTCTGGGGCGTGCCTACTAGCTATGCAGCATTGCAAGCATATCAACGGTCTTGATGGGACTCACTTGAAGGGCGACATGAACAAGCGAGGCGTGTTTCTATTGGCGACTACTAAAGACATTGACGGTCATATCGTCGTGTTTAGATTAGCCTTAGTTGGTCAAGAAGACCAAGACAATTGGAGGTTCCCGAAGAACTTGAAAAACGCGGTGGACGGAGTCGATCAGGTGTGGAAGCCCACATTTGTGTCTGACCGTCAGAAAGGTCTTATTGCAGCTGTGACTCAGTTGTATCCCGAGTCTGGGAGTCGATTCTGCGTTCGACATATCATCTCTAATGCTGAGAAAAAGGCATCAAAGTTGTCGCCATCAGAACAGGCCATGATATTTGCAATGGCACGAAGTGAGTGCGAGAACGATTACAAGTTCTATTGCTTAAAGTTGGCCGACACTCGCCCATTGGCTGTGGAATATATGAATGTAATCGAGAAGGCACATTGGGTCACGTATGCTTTCAACGAAGCATACAACCAACCGTCATACGACGAAGTTACATCGAATCTGTCAGATGCAGCTAACAACTGGCTAGGCAATTCCGTTCGCTCTTCGTATCCCATGGCAGCTTTTCAGCAATACATGATCAAGACAGTGGAGTGGTTTGCTGCCCGGCGACAAGAATCCTGTCGTAAGAAACAAGTGTCTACTGGTACCGCTTCTCAGGACCCGAACACCAGCGTTCCCGACGAAGCCTCCACTGATGCAACCACTGATACACTAGCAACGGTATACAAGAAGAAGCTCTCAGATTTATTGGCACTGAGTAAAAGTCTCCATATTGTTCCATGCCTCCACGAACAATACATGATTCATTTCACCGACCCCAGCAAGAGACTAGACCACACCCATGTCTGGTGCACAGTCAACCTTGTGGAAAAGGAATGCACTTGTTGAAGATGGCAGGACGAGATATTCCCGTGCGTACATGCAGTGACGACCGCAATTCATCATGGGATGCATGTAACAGAACTTTTCGACCAAACCAATTGTTGCAAATACAGCGGCCCAGACATACTACTACCAGTTTGTCCCGACTGTGATTTCGTCAACTATCTCCAGGGATGTCTCCTTGCGGATCCCTGAAGTAGCTGTTGTAAAGAACGATCAAGAGGAAAAAACCCGGCCCAAAACCGAAGCATAAGCGCAAGTCAGCTCGACCCGGTTCAGCCACAGATCCTACAATCGCATTTACACAATAGATTAGCCTAACAGCTTCTCAAATATATTTTTGTTTTACATAATCGTAAGACTTTACTTTTATTGTGTTGCACAGCAAAGTCATTGGATCTTACTTGTTTTATTGTATAGTAAAGTCGTACGACTTCACGTTTTATTGTATATTAAGTCGTACGACTTAACATTTTTAGTAGTAAAGTCGTACGACTTTACGTTTTGTCTAGCAAAATGGTACGACTTTTCAAATTGACTTACTTATTACAATATGTACGGTTTTTAGTTTTAATTAGTGAAAATCCGTATTGACCCCACTCAACGGAAAGAAACGTATGAAAAGCACAATAGCAAAACAAAACTACAATTCACTCTGCATATGGGGCAGTTTGGGGCTTCATCTTGGAAAATGGTGTGGGCTACGAAGGCAGAAATGCGATCGGAGCACATTCCGTAGGTGCACGAGCGCGGAACCACGCGCTCTACAAGTATGTACTGGCAAATTGCGCAGATACTCTCGTCGCCGTTATCATTCATGTCCGTCATGTCGATAACTTCAACTTGACTGGAGCCAACAGAAACCTGATGAGCAACGGGAGAAGTTGATGTCGCTGGTCGAATTTGATCGGAGGTCATGTGGACTGACTGCTCGGTAGCTGAGGGTGTAACCGCAGAAAGAGGTAAAACGTGCCAGAAGCGGTAGATGTGACCGCCTACTGCGTGATCAGCCTCATTCCCATGTCTCACATGACATCGCGTTGGGCGTGAGAGTAGCGGTGGTCATATTCCTTCTTGGCTTGTTCTGCCATAGCGAGACGACGTATCCTTAGGTCCGGGTACGCGCGTTCTTAACAAACTCGCTGGCCGATATGGGTGCGGATGCTAGTGGTGGCAAGGTTGCGGCCACAAAGGGGACAGTCGACACGTGGGGTAGCCATCGATAAAGTGTTCGTGAGCTATCTACTTAGATTTTCCAATAGTTGACAAGTGCTTCGTGTCCTATGTTTCTGATTATGTGCCGTGCGTCTTATTCTTCGGCGTCAAATCTGACCTAAGTAGACCCGAGCTCAAACTACTTACAAGTAGATGCACGAAACTACTTACCATCTGACAAAAATCGATTGACCTACTTAAATAGCTTAATTCCTCGTCTCTTTGGGTTTTCTAGCTTATCTCCGACTTTAAATTTTATGCCAAGTGCTGCCTGAAACCAACAAATCTGCTAGGTTGCAACGCATTCCAACAAAGACACCGTTTACACAGCGCGAATTGATGACACCTCTTGGGATATTATGCTATATGATTATTACAGACAAGGTACATACTCTAGCTACTGGGAAAACAAGTTGAAGACGTGATTCTTGGGCGGCAACTGTGGCAATTAGGACATTGTCATAAGTTTGATTCGCTTGAAAGCCTTACGTCAGGCATTTTCCATCAAAAAGTGAGACAACGACGGAGGAGGAGAAGCAAGACTCCTCGACAAAGTCTGGACGCTGCTAAATATATTTAAGCTCACATAAGAAAAAATGATCTCAGTCGGAATGTGGCTCTAGACGAATCCAGGATTGCATGCCAATCCTAGTACGGCCGTAAGCTGATCCTTTCAATTGTCGCAAGCCCACGGGAACATACCATTTTAAATTTTACATGCTGTGCTGCAACGAGACTTATATTGATGTCAACTATAAGCTACGCTGTTCTAGCAAATTCCAGCAGCGACTCAATGGTGTCGTTAAACCTGAGATTGCGAGGCAAATGGAGAAAGCTATCGCATATTTTCCAATATGCGTAAGTTGGTCCTCGAAGTCGTCCACCCATTTACAGCACATGAGGAATTGTCAACACAGACAATTAGTACACTTCTTTTTAGCAATTGGAAGCCTTGAGAGTGAAGAAGCTTGTATAGCCGCGGTACTATGGAGGCAAAGAGCACGCATGTCCCTCGTCAGGTTCGTCTTGACGATAAGGACAAGTGCAAACGAGGCGACATGCGCCAAGATGTATCACGGCAGCACAAGTCGTTGCATCTTCTTGGTCCGACGGTAACATTGTTTCCGTCGTATCTAATGCTGATTCATCAATACTCGCAACAGTGGAGCGCACAGTTGGTTGTGAAAATCGATCATTTCCTTGTCCACTTTCGATTCGCCAGTATAACAAGAACATACAGGGGGTTACAGACTCGACCAAATCATGGCACGCTTTTTGTGGTTGATGGGCATTCATTAAAAATGTTATATGACGTAGGGGCACGCAGTGATTAATCTGGCAAGGTGCAATGACTATTTGATGCGACGCCTTGTGCTGGGTACTGCGAGCGATGCCAATACTCATCGCCAATTTATGATCGAGCTAACCGCGGAATCGCTTTCTGACAAATGGGCAGAGGCACCATCTGAAGCAAGAATTGCTCATTCTACTGGAATGGTAGACCTCAGGACATAACCGATACTCCGGTCAGTCCCAATATGGAGTACAACCACAACTAAATACCCAAGAAAGTCCAGTTAAGATCTGCTCCGGTGTTTCATCAGAACCGCTTTTCGGCCAATGAACCGAAAGCGCCGACGCCGCGTTGTGTGTAAATATGAGACCCGTTCTCCAACCGAAGCGACTGTTAGTTATGTCGTCCACACTGTGAGCTTGTGCCAGAAGATTGACATTTTCAATGCACCGCGTATTTGTCCCTATTCCGCGTGGACTTGTTGGAACAAGTACCACCGGTTTTATCTGCCTCGAGGATTGTTTAGTGAGAAGGGCAATTACAAAACATCGCCTAAGCGATACAAGCTAAAGCCGATGAAGGAAGCTTCAATGGAGACATCAGTGACGTGTCCGCCTGCAGCACGGCGAACAGTGTATAAACGATCAAATATCGTGCAAACACGTGACTTGAATCTTGCTTGTGCATTTATGGACAAAGTCGAGCACTACGTATCAGAAGGGTCCAAACACCATCCATGCATTCAAAATACGCCGACAAAGCCTTAGCGTCGCTCAGTAACAGCAGCTCTGCATTCATCGATCCCCTCAACCAATTCTTCACCACGCTTATGGGTGGAGGCCATTACAAAGCAATATATGCAAGCTCGACACCTGCATTCACCATGTCGGCGATTACTCAGTAGCATGTGCATGCGTTGTTTGTGCATGTCTCCGTCAATCTCATGTGTGTCACTGATCGTAGCGGTAATGTCGGACGAACGTACTCGAGACCGACAGTGCCAGAGAACGTGAACCGGGAGACGTCTGACACAGCGGATGCCACCACCAATTCCTCTCAGACATCTGCCAAAGCATTGACAACACCCTGTCAATGCTCATCAATAAGTACGAACCCGCCGTCCTTACTGCTCGCACCGCTGACGTGGTATCCATGCGTGCTCCTGGAGACGTCTACAACCGCTGCCACCACAACACACGCAAGTCAGTCGTCTGTCAAAACATGTCAATGCCCTTTCAATGCCGGTAACCTTCAACAAGCGCGAACTCGCCGTGCGTTATACCACCTACGGCATTTGGTTCCTTACCTTACGCAGAAGACTTTCGGTTAGTATTCGGTTATCTTCTCGGTACTGCAAGCAACTTTGGGAGGGATGAAATTGCTTTCGGAAGGAGGGTGGCTTATTGGTACTTTAACCCTTCAAGCCCACCATGTTGGCCCTACCAACATAACGGGGGTATACGTTTTTGGACATCTATGTTATGTTGGTAGGGCCAACTTATTAGAATTTACACTTGGTTAAAGTATACAATATTGGTCAATACCCAACTCAAATGTGAAATAGACAAGTTATGCACAGGTCTAGGGGTCAACGGGAATGTTGGGGGATCCATAGGGGACGGGGATCAGAGTCGAGAAGTGCTAATTGGTGGCCTTGCGTCCGTCCCGCTTCCGTGTCATTTGAGAATTTGCGGAGCCGAGCGCAGGACGATGGTGGCGACGTCGGGCAAGGAACCAAAGCGGAAGATGTCAGCGACGTAAAGAAAACTGCAGTTGGAGGTGGCTCGGCGCGAGCGGCGGCATCGTCGAGACGGCATGGAGGCACGTCCTGCATCCATCAAGGTCCGCGCGGAACGACAAAAGACCACGGCGGAGGCGAAGGATACCGCAGTGCCGCCAGATTGCAGCCCAAGTCGAGACACCAGAGACGCTGCAGCAGAGGCGAAGCCAACCGACCCACCTGCAGAGTCCAGGATGCGGCTCACGACAAAAACAGCGGCGAAGACTTTGCTGGCACGTGGGGTCGCCGCTGGCACCGCCATCGGGGAAGATTCGTCGCATGAGGTCGAGATGGACGCTGCTGATGTCGCTGCGATGTGTCGGCAGGCGATGCAAGGTGTGGCGTCTAGCGCAGAGCTTTGTACAGCAGATCCAGGATCAAGTGACGATGGCAACGGAGCGAATTCACTACTGGATGTGGACGTCGTGAATGATGCTGGCCAAACGCCAACATCGGAGCCAACATCAGATCAAGTCGCCTCGCGTGATCCAACATCTAGGCCAACATCAGGGTGTCCGCCTCGCGTTCGGAAGCGGAAGCATAGTGGAGGCGAGGTGGAGTCTCCGGACAATGTGAGCCGAGTGCGCTCCGCTGAACGTCGTGCTACCCCGACTGTTGTGGCTGATGATTCCTGTTTTGTGGAGAAGGGAGGTGCTGCCGAAGACACTGTATTGAACTCAGAGAGCGATGACGGCTCCAGTGATGGTGGTGATGCAGACGATCTCGATGAAGCAGACGAAGATTGGGAATTGACGTTTTCATAGGACGAGGATGAGGACGAGGTGACTGTGGCAGACGCGCTTCCAAGTAGTCGCTACCTGTTAGCAGCTCATAACAAAAGCTTGTGAAGGAGATGCGAGAAACCGGGTGGAACTACGGTACGAGCTGATCTGAAATCTATGTTATCGACTCCCGCTAATATTGCTATTTGTAGATCCAGCGACGTTTGGACCCGACCCTGCGTATGCGGGGCTGTACGAAGGCCCGTACGGACCTACCGACGCCGTACTTGATCTTGCGGAGGACCCCTGGCGCTGTTCTTCTTCTTTATGCCGCCGAAGTTGTGGCGGAAGATCGAGGAGGAGACAAACCGATACCACCTGCAGTGTATCGACCAGCGCGCGAGAGAAATACGAAGCTCTCGACGTCGGACAGACCCCGAATACAGTGAATCTTTGCCGGATATCAAGAAGTGACTGCGTGCTGTGAGACCGGTGGAGGCGTGGGAGATTTTGAGAGTCATCGGACTTCTGATCGCGAGAATGCTGGCACCGCAAGTGCGTGGGTTGTCTGCACACTGGAGCCGCCATAACTATGGCGCTGTACCGCTTGGTACGTTTGGGCAGTGGTTGCCGCGCAACGCTTTGAGCACGTGATGCAAAATTTGCATTTTACTGATAAATAACGCGCCCCAAGCACAAGTGGATCGCGGTTGGAAAGTTCGCAGCGTGGTGAGTGCTCTCCAGAAGACATTTCAGCGTGGATACAGAGTTGGACCTGCGATATCGTTCGACGAGGCGATGATACCAACACGTGCACATCACAACCCGATGCGTCAGTATCTTCCAAACAAGCCCCACAAGTGCGGCACAAAGTTTTTCTCGGCGTGCTGCGGAGATACCGCCTATTGTATGAGGTGCGTTGAAAGCTTGCGGGTTCTGCTCGCAGGGTTTTTTTTTACTAGGTTATTTATGTTGGATCTCCTTTGTGCTGTACGCTAACATCCAACGTTGTGCCAACATAGAATTGATATGTACGTGGGCGCCAAGACAAACATGTCGACGCCAGTTCCAGCACACAATCCGTCAGGCGCTGCAGCTGTAATGCGGTCGATGAACGTGCTGTTACCTCTGTCACCAACGTCTCCATACAGAATCGTCGTGACAGATCTTTTCTATACATCGATCGTGCTCGCTTTGGAATTACTACACCGTCGTCTCTATTTCACCGGCACCATTCAGATCAAGCGCTCGGGATACGCGAATGGTGTCATCACGAGTTCGCACGAACCGCCCCTTCGAGCCTCCGCGCGGCACAGTGAAGCTGGCCGAGAACAAGATGTTCCCGGAGATGACGGCAGCTATGTGGATGGATAACAATCCAGTGCACATGTTGGCAACCGGAGGAAGTCGAGTGCTCGGACCTGTTTGTAACTTTGCTGGCTTACATGTTGGATTTGGCATCGTAGCTAAAAAAGATGATGGAACTTATGTTGACTATCTTTTTTGCTACAGATCGTCGCGCTGGAAGAGAGCGGAACAACTACCCTGCGCCGGGGCTGGTCAGAGATTACCAGCGCTGGATGGGGGCGTGGATATTCATGACCAGCTCCGTATGCAGCGGTACAATGTGCAGTTGGCATACAAGCCCAAAAATACTACCGCTCACTGTTCTTTGGGCTTGTGGACATGTCGCTTGTAAACGCGTTCCGGTATCATCTCAAGACTTCGAACCAATACCCCCCAACACTGTAAGTTTCTGGTGACGCTTCATGAGCAGCTCGTAGCCATCGACAAAGCCAAGTTCGAGGAAATCGAAAGAGCTACAAGAGCCGCGGACAGAACTGCAGCTTCACCGCAAACCTCTGAAAATGAGGCTGACAGTTCACACTATCTTGCCGAATGTCCCGACAAAAAGAAAACGAAGACGCCAACGATTGATGGCAGGCCTGGAAAGAAGCGTGTGGCCCGTTCGTGCAAAGTTTGTGCCGTGTACGGCGTGAAGCCTCGAAAGTATACCAAATGGTATTGCCCTGGATGCTCATCCGGTGAACTGAGGTAAGCCTCTAACTACTGCCTATTGAATGCTGTACTCTAACTTTTGTGCTTGTGTGCCAACACAAAGCACCTCTGCAACGTCGCGCGGGAGGGCCGCTCCAGCACCTGCTTCCATATTTGGCACAATGAGTGGCAGAATGGAGCGGCCATCCCTTCGCGGCTGAGCGGGGAACACCAACTCCAGGACCGGCGCCCTGGTCCGCAGCGCAAGCGCCGACGCCGCCGCCGCATCGTTTTAGATGAGGAAGGCAAGCAGCAGCACCGTGAAGAGGAGGTGCCAGAAGCGGATGATGGTGAAGGGCGAGAGGGGCCAAATGCTGGTCCCGGAGGAGACGCAAGCAGCGACAGCGAGGACAGAGAGTCTGGTAGTGGTAGCGAGTAAGCAGTCAGAGGGTAGCGAAAACGTGCAATTCAGTACCAGCTTCGTTCACTAGTTCCCATGTGCTAGACGCTCGTGTACATAGCAGACATGGATCTGGTAAAAGGTGCATTTCACATGTTGTCTAATCCAACTTATATCGACTTTTACGGCCCATTGAGCTAGCATATCTCTCAATATGTTGGAAGTGGGCGACTATGTCCAGATGAATCTTCCACTTTCGCCCGTCCATACTCGTTTGTAATTTCGGACTTAAAGAGTTTCTATACAAAAGTCTATACATAATTATGTTGGACGGTCCAACATATTCACCGACTATACACCCCGATTTTCGGCTGGGGCTTGAAGGGTTAAAAACACGGCGCGATAAGTGTTCTACGTTTGCTGGATGGCGCCAAATGTGCCATATCGCACGATGTTTGTCACCGTGTTCTGAAAGCGCCGCCAATATTATAACGTGTACCTTATATTCATGAACGGGTAACTAAACTAAATTTGGCGTTAAGAAACGAGTGCTATGTTATTTAAGTGCACACCTGCTGGACTCACAAAATGCATTTTGATGGAATCAACAAATGTGTTTCTCAGTTTAGAGCCCTGTTCAAAAAAATAACAATGTAGTCCTCGGATGGGCTTTTGGTTACAGTGACCGATTTCGCGCAAAAAGCAATCCGCCCCGTATGCGAGATTATAGTGGATGAGGCGAGCCTGCAATGCCTCAGCATAACTAAGGAGGCGTCTCCAACGTCTGACTCGGCTGATTTGCCTCTGCCATCGGGTAGAAACACGACACGCTTCGCCTGTTTGGTTCAGCACCATGGAAAGAGACGTGAACTTGGATGAGTTCGACAGCAACAATGTTGTTCCTGTCAACAACGCGGCAGTCACTTCTGCGGCTGAAGAGCTTGAAGAAAATGCGAAGCACTTCGAATACACGGTAAGTCCATTGTACCCGTTTCGGTTAAGTCGACTGATAGGCTAACTAAAGATTTGTGGACTTTGCGGCCATGGCCTAATCGACGAACATGGTCCGTTTTTCGAATCTGAAGCGGCCTCGGCTCGCTGTAGATGTTCTTCCGGTCACCACTCAATATAATGTCGGCTTTTCCTTTCGGACAGACTTTTGAAGTGGGGTCCCATCCCATTTCATTGCGTTGTGCACGTCATTACCGCAGAAGCTGGCATTTACACGCTCACCGTCCGTTGGGAGTCACGCCGCTTTGCCCTCCCCGACTATTTGAACGACTAGTCGGCGCCTCCGCTTTGCGGGCGGAGGTATATGGTCAGATGCAACCTGTTGCGCTCGCTTCGCAGCTCGCTCCGCTACTCGCCAAGGCGCGCCTTCGCTGCGCTTGGCAGGTGCCGAAGTTTTGGGTCTGTGTATAATTTAGAAATGTTTCATCAAATTTATTTTAGCCAGGTGTAGTATCTCTACTTGCGATTATTTCTCGTACTTCAACAGATTAATTTTGTACGAAGACATAAATCTATCATGTTTGATTTTTACTGTAAACCATATTCTTCAGTATCGAATTTAGGCCAACTGGTCTCATTTACACCTACGCATGAACTTGAGCTCCCTCACATGCAGAGCATCAATAATACCTTAGTATACTTTCAGTAATATACACACATGTATCAACTCGCATTCGTGTTGATATTCACCATCTGAAAACGTGGTTGTCAATACGTGTACAACTATTTTTGGCTGTGTTAACAATTGTAAGGAAGAACACAAACGTTAAACCTCTCTCTCATTCGATCAATCACTCACTCACTCATTCGATCAATCACTCACTCACTCATTCGCTCACTCACTCACTCACTCACTCACTCACTCACTCACTCACTCACTCACTTACTCATTCACTCTCTTTCTATCCAACTCACTTACACACTCACTCACAGAACTCTATTACCCATTCACTCGCTATGTCTCACTCCAACTCCCACCTACACGACTCACTCACTCTCACTCTCTTTTTCTGACCCACAAACACACCCGCACACGCACTCACACACAACTTACGAACCCACTCACTCACTAACGCATTCACGCGTGTACTCTTACACTTTCCGTTCCTGTTATTATTAGGATATATGTTAGGATCACGCGAGTAAACGTTCACACTTTAGTATACTTTCACCCAAGCCAAATCACAACATACTGTTTGGTCTTGCACACACGTGAAATACATGTCCAGCCAAGTATACATAGCTGACCAAAACAAATGATGTGTCCTTTTTCATATCTAACTCAGCTACTGCTCACCTGCTATCACATGATAGGCGATATTTTTAAGGTAACGTGCAATCTGAGGGTTCTGCAATTCGCGTACCTCGTACGTATCTATCTATTGCGCCTATCTTCTAGATGTACATGCGCGTTCTAGTACGTTTGCCTTTCAGCTCTACATGTGTGTTCTAGTTTACCGCACACGCATTCTAGTCCACCGCGGAAACGATGACACAACTCTATTTACGTACTCACGGAAATGCACGTACTTGCGCGCGTCTGAAACCCTCTTGTACCCTGCGTCAACGTTACCAATCAAGCTATCCTGAAGTGTACTGATCCGCTCGTTTGTACTTGTACTTGTGCTTACCCTGCGTGTGGTTGCCTGCTGTAATCACTCATTTCATGTAGACGCACCCCTTACACATAACTTGTTAGCTTTATTCATAAACCGAAAGCGGGAGCGTGGGTGTGCGTAGCAACGGAAATACCGAAATGGGGTGGGACGTGCATGCCGAGCATGGACACACCCGCACTATGCATGCACAAAATCGTCCAAGTATTCAATTCTCGTTCTAGTTCTCGTTTACCCCAACGTGTTCAGTTAGCCCATGTAGCAGCCTACTCAAAGACTGGGAAACCTTGGCAAGTATACACTAAGCACTTCTTCAACTTGTCCTTCTTAGGCGAAAACACTCATGACGCAATAACGCGCTGTATATCAAAACTTGGTAACAACGTAACAATAACAGATTTCGATGGAAAGGAATTGATATATTTTTAGCCAATCAGTTACAACCTATTTCTGCTGCTTACACTGCTGCTTAAGTTGCTCCTGGCGTTGCTGCTTACGTTGCACCTTGCGCAGGTGCTTGGCGTAGCGGCGGCGCGTGGTCCAGGCCTGGCGCATACGCTTGCGCTTAGTCGACGCGCGGGGTAGGACGACTGGCGCTGTCTCTGGCGGTGGCGGGTCCATGTGCGCTGCACTGACGCGTAGCTCTTCTGACAGCGCTGCACTTTCGACTGAGGTCCCTTTGCGGGGTCGCCGTTGCTTTGCTGGTGGTCCAGGATCCAGAATCGCGTGCTATCGGGCCCGTCCTCGCAGGCAGCAGCGCAAGGCGCTGCGGGAGTTGGCCCTCGCGAAGGATCTCAGAACAGCAGCTTACCACTGCAGGTGCACTGGCACAGCGGGATGCGGTCATCCCGGTCCGGCGGCGCCGGCGGCAGCTCGATCATGGCGCAGCAGCGTTGGCACTTCTTTTCAATAAGCATGCATACAAAAGCTATATATTACGTTTTATATCAAAATGTGCATACAATTATGCGCACAAAACAGACGCGAGTTTGCATCTATTCTACCGCTTTTCGACCAATGACAGGGCGTTGTGTTCCGAGATAGCATGCGTGCTGTTTGTGGTGAAAGAATGTTGCACTTTGTGATAGCGGTGATAGTGCCTCGTGCGAAAGCAGTGTGGAACAGCAACGGGGCACCGTCAACTCTGATATTTCTGCAGCCGTACCGGATGTAAACGCAGGTGTAGAGGCAATACTAGATGTACACACTTACGCCCAGCGTCGCCAAAAGCGCCGCCAGGCCAATCAATGCGCATACTGCTATCAGGGGGCTCGCTCAAGAAAAATAAGTACCAAAAGCTGATCCAACCCGTGCGTGATACGTGTAATAGTCGGCACGCCCGATAAGGGTTATTCGCTGTTTGCGTCAGAGTACATTGCACTTCCTGCGGTACAAGAAGTTCTAAAAGCGAGGTGTGTAAACGCGAACTGGGGGCTCAGTTCTTTGAAAACATATCAAGTCAGGAAACGACCTTACTCGAGAATATGATGGCCAAGCCGCCACTGTGACGGAGCAATTCATTTTCATCGCACTAGCGAAATTGCAGATTGCAACGATCATATCGGCAATATTAACGTCACTTCCGACGATCAGATACGCAGGCAAATGACGAGCTTTTTCCGATAGCCGAATGGCCTGCGGCCGTTAAGCGCAAATTTCACCCCGAAATCCTGATAGTGTCACTTTTCCGGACTTGGGTTAGCTTGGACGATGTCAGCGCGTTAGAGTACTGTGATCGGGATAGCAGTCACAACGCAAGTACAGGAGTCTACTACACCAAAGCTATGGGTTCTATGTGGGAGAAGTACAAAAATCGAGATACGACCAGCATGGGGGAAGTAGCATGGTTGCAGTTGTTTCAGAGCGCGGTGGGTATTAACGTATGTGACTACCCATCGATGTGGATGAGGTGGTTGGGGGATATTGCGGCGTGCTCTGCCCGTTCGATGCAATCGATGGCACAACCGACGAGACCAGAAACGATGACACTGAGTAACGTGAAGAACCCCGACTAAAACGCAATAGTGGCTACACTCTACTTCTGGATAAGAGGTTGGTTAATGTCAAGTTCGTGTACATCGAACGGATAGAGTTCGGCTCGATTGCACGCTGCCTAAACCACTCGTGCTCTGCAAATTACCCCTTCGTCGAGCTACGCCAACGTCTGCGTTTGAAGGTAGCGGTTGTGACTATACAGCAAATTGAACTGACTACATAGCTTAAGGTGGATTATGGACCCGATGTTTGGTCCCCTGTGTGTATCTCTCAGCGAACTGTCGATACAAGAAGAAGGAAAGCGCAGAATAAGAAAAGCGTCAAAACACACGACGTGCAGGGGTAAATGTAAATGGTGTTTACTTTAAAGGTGTTCATCTGATTAAAACTGAAAGTGGCGAACCGATTTAAACTTTTCTCGCGCAAACACCGGCATCATAGCAGCTCTTGTCGCCACATGTCATGAAGTCAGACGCGCTGCGGACAACATTAAAAGTGCTGAAGCCGTACCGCGAAAACAGACTGTAGTACATGGATCGGGAGCTGAAAAAACACCACAACTTCGGTTTCGCAATATTGAAGGTGCTGGATGTTTGAAATTACGTGGCTCTGCGACAAGGTGAATACGATGATTTTGCTGTCTCCAGTCCTAAGACGCTCGCATTACTGTCTGCATTTTGAGACAGCCAGTTTAGTGTCTTTTTCGTGGCATCACGGAAGCCCTCCACGCACTCAATGGCTTCTTCGACAGGAGTTTTTTTCTATAGCTTTACGCTGACACACTTCATAAGGTTTTTGTATCACTAGCTGGATAACCTTGCGACGACAATTGAAGAAACGCCTCTCAAGGCTACTGCACCGATATGTTCCAAAGCGTCCTTCAAGCATTTTTAACAGAATAGCCACCAGGAAGGCCCAGTCCATTTATTTCACAACTCCCTAACTGTTTGAATACCGCGGCTGATTCTTTAGTGGTTATCGCTGGAAGCTCACCAGCCGGCCTGACTGGTTAGCTACTATCGGGAATGGGCACAACGGCATTTGGGTTTTCTACTGTCCCTGCTCCGACAATTTTGACTTGCAGAAGTGATGATCCGGTGCGAAGAGGAGTCAGTACGTTGACGAAATCGGCCAGATTGCGTTCCACTGCCTCCAGACTAGTCCGCACACCATCCTCTCATGCATTGAGATCGTGGTGAACATCGTCGAGCTTTGCCATTAAGACAGACTTTGCCCTTTTCCGCTGTCGTTCAGTAGGGTCTACTGAGTTGTTCATTCCATTTGTTAGTGCTGCTCGGAAGTGATTGAATTCGTCAGAATTGAAAATTGAGTGCGTTCAAATCAGATGCCCTGGTAGCTGCTCGGATAATACAACAGCGTCCTGCAGTATCACGATGCGAAGGTATTGCAACAATTCGAGACATCCACCTCCAGCAATGGACTGTTCACACTCACCAGGGCTAATATTTGCCTGCCACTCCTCATCTGTAGGGCAGACCTGCTGCTGCAGATTGAGGGGAGGTTGTGCTCTTGGGAGAAAATAAATTTCTCGGCTGGGCTCGAATCCCGCTAGCGTGCGCATCGCTTCTCGAGGAAGTGAAGTGAGATTGCATTTATCCATCGCCTGATTATTCTAGCGTCCTTGGCGCCGAATCTCTGATTCGCTAGCACCACCTATGTCGGCCATCCGGACTCCCGAACCTCGCCCAACATGTGTTTTGGCGCGCCTGCGCAACCCGATGAGGGCATTAGCAATAACCTTGCCGTGAACTTTATACGACATCGCTTTCGTTGCATCCTTTCCCGTTTGTTACCAGCTTAGTAGGGTAACATTTCTCCGACCGAGTGAAGTCAGGAAACGGATCCTTATCCACGTGTCATCGCCAGAATAAGCAAAAGCATAGCAATTTATGAGGACAAATCTGCACGGATTTTTCCGACCAATCTGATTTGTTTTCCCTCGGCTCATGATCATCACTAGGGCATGAGGCAAACTGTAGCCTTCATTTTCGACTCAGATCGAGTGCATGTCTGCGAGGTCCATCCATCTAGAGGATTCTGTATGCATTAGTACAAGAGAACTAATAGAAAGTTTCGCTTACTAGTGTCCGATCTCGAGTAGAAGTCCGAAAGAAATAGGAATCTTTCTGAAATTGGTCCGTTGTTGTGTAGCCGTCCAGCATTAGAGGCTTTCAGAGACCCCGGAAAATCGTTTTCACGTAGGTGAAAAACACGTATTCGTCGCTACGTGTTTATTCCTACGTGTTTTACCAACTCCAGTTCGTTCAGAAAGACAGCTATACGAGGGAAAAGCACGTAATGCTAGTTGATAGCAAATAGGCTTAGTCTATCTACTTGCCTGACTTCGCCGCAGATTTGTCTGCTTACACGAACTGCAAGTTGCTGTGTCAAGACACATTGTCTTCCCAACTGAGAGTACTTGCCCAGGCTCTGAGTGCGTGCACGTGAATGTGTATACAGAAGGGAAGCTGTGCTGCTTCCCCGCTGTATGAATGCTCCTGTCGGATTCATGACTTCGTAAAAAATGCAACTTCATGTCACTGATCCGAAAAAATGACATACGAAATTCCCGTAGGTTGTGTACGTAGAAGAGGTCTTCTTACGGATTTTTAATACCGTCGAGGTGCCTTGAAATTGCATGTACGGAAATAATAAATGCATAACGTGGAAAAAGTTCATGCGTGAGGTACAGGACAATAAAATGCATACCTGCGACACTTGAACGAAGAACGCTACGTCTTTGTGCTCGAGGAATCTTCACGTCGGCATAGCCCGGCCAAGCCCAGTTTCGCCAGCGATGAGTCGAAGAGGCCGCCCGCGAGAGCTGCCGTCGGAGCTACCGCGTCTAGATCCTGCCGTGGCGCTAGACCCTGAACTGGAACGTAGTCTCGTAGTGCGATTCTAGCCCATTCACGTCGCCTCGACAAGCAAGCAGACGTCTCGCGAAGGCTCGCAACACAAAGGGGACGTCGGCGGATTCAAAGCTCTCCCGCGCTTGTGAAAGATTTATGCTGCAAAGGCACAAGAGAAATACGAGCGACTGGCAGCCGAGAACGCGCAGAAAGTACAACGGTTTAATGAGCTACGTGTCCGTGTTGAGGCTGGTGCGGAATTGGAGTTGTCAGAAGCTGATGCTCGTAAACTGCGTCGAATGGAAGGCTACGGGAAGAAGAAGCCGCGCCTGTCGGAGTCTGACCACCGAGTTATCCTCGCGCTTAGCCGTTCAGAGACTCAAAGCCAGATTGCCCGGCGTGCTGGTACCACCCAGGGACCGTCAGCCGCCACCTGCACCATTCCGGGCGCACCGTCGAACGCCGTCGACGTAAACCTGAGGTTACAGAGCTCAAGATTTTCGCTGCAGCTAGGTTTCAGTTCATATGTAACACCACATCCTTAGCCTACACCGCAGCCTTCATCAACATTTTTCACAAGAAGTTAATCACCAAAACTGTCAGCAAGTATCTCAAGAACGCTGCTGGCTTCCATCTCGGCGATTTTCGTCATTTTCCACGCGACCGCAACTCAGAGTGTGTAATTGAAGAGCCTCACAATTATGCCACTGCCCTGTCGACAAAGTTTAGCCAGAACACATTATACCAGGCGATATACTACGATAAAATGAAGGTTTCCAGGATGACTAAACGCAAGGCCTGGTCGATTGGTGGTTGGATTCCTACCGTAGCCGGTGAATTCTATTCTGAACACCCGGATCACATATCGCTGTTGTTTGCTGCTTCGCCTTCGTTTAGAATTCTGCACCTTGGAGTCGTTGAAGGCAGTATAACGGCTGAGGTCGCACTTGAATTTATGAAGGCAATGGTGGCAGCATACTTGATGAAATTTCCTGTTCATGATAGAGCTAACCGCGCCTTCATAATGGACAACGCAAGTATGCATCACCGCTCTGTTGTCACATAGTATTTAAGCGGGTGAAGTGGTGGCTCGATATCTCGTCATAGAGTTCCTGCCTATCTATCCTCTATTTCTTAATCCGCTGGAGGAAGGCTTCGGCACAATAAAGTCTCGACTCTGGAGAGAACAGTCTGCTGCATCCGTAACTGATGAAAGCAAAGCCATCCTGAAGCGAAGGCTGTCTGAAGTGGCCATCAAAGTCACCAGGCACGATGTTCACCAGTTTTACTTCCATGTGGAATACTTCCTAAGGTATGCTTCCGATCGAGTATCGGTCTTCATGCAACAACTGTATGAAAACAGTCACAGCGGCGACGAGCTGGGGCTGTGCTCTCTCTCTTACCTGACACAGTTGAAACACTTCTTTTATTATTCTTGATATAGATTCTGTTGCGAGCTACCTGCCCCATAAATACGAGGAGTATACGTCGAAAATGAACCGAGAAGTGGAGCTGGCCTTCGGTGTTCAGCGACTAACCATGGGCTCCACCACGGCCATATTGGAGGGCCACGAGCCCGTCGCTCACGAACCAATGGTAGCTCTCTAAACAGTGATACAGCAATCGTGCATACCTAGAAAGAATGCATTTACAACCTTTTACGATGCATGAATTTGTTCCCGTTATGTATTTATTATTTCCGTTCATGCAAATTCAAGGCACATCGACGGTATCGGAAATTCCGGTAGCGTCCAAAACGTTTCCCAAAAGAGATTATGTGGACCACATCACGTAAAAATGATACCGTTTTTTTCGTTTTCCGGTGTTTCTGAAAGCCTCTATTGTGTCAGTACCCTGATCCGCAAAATTCCTCCGGCGTCGACCATCCTCCTCCAACTCCGTGATCTTCAGTAACGCGGAAGAAAGCGTCGTGAAGTAGAATAGTTGTTAATTACCGACCTTTCTGCTGGCCCGACAAGCCCACCATTGCAGCCACGTAGCTATTCACCTACCTATCTTTTCGCTTATCCCCCTTGACCTGTACACTGCTTCTCCCTTCAAATCACGCACTCGTCAAAGAAGAGGTGAAACTTTGGGCATGTCACCATGTAATGAATGAGGTCGTTAAAGGCTGGGACTTTGCCATCGCACCATTGCTAAAAACTCATTCTGCTTTTCCGGTAAGCTCGGGACGTATTCTGCGGGCGAATCTCAGATGCCTTTGTATGCGTACGAAGCACGGACTCCTTCATCTCGACGTTCATCTGCGGGTCCTCTGTCATACTACTACATGTTCTTATCCCACAGATTTTGCGTTGTGCGGGAAGCTCGCTGGCCCCCCTCGCCCACGTTATATATGAGCCAATGGGGTCGTCGAAGACATAGTGACGCATAACTGTTATACGGCTGGAGGGGTGATCGCCGTGTTTATGAGAGGCTTATGCAGCGGCTTTGCTGAAGACCCCGTCCGGACCCCGGTGTTGATAATTTTTCATATTTTTGGTGGCGCTTTTGAAAACCTCCGTCCCACAAGAGATTTAACGTTTGGGTGTGGTGTGGTATGACACCAACATGTGTACATCGATCTGACTGGTCCATACGGCTGAAAAGTCCATTTGAAACGTTATGTCCCGCTTAAGTACGTCTTCAATTATTTCTTGAAAAAACTACTGCGTCTGATTGGTGAAGCTATTGCATATAAATGGTTATGAGAGGAAATAGCGAATACTGCATACAATGTAGGGATGTGAATGTCCTAAATAGACCAATTAGTAAAACCTAATTAGTGCTACTAACTAGTACTAATTAGCATTAATTAGTTGATGCTTAATATCCCAGCCAGCGCATCATCTTCAAGTTGCCTTCTCCTACCCTAGGGGTCTCGCAAGAGAATCTTATCCGGACGCGAATAGTCAAGCCTCAACGCGTGAATAATGCCCCAGAGAGGAAAACCATCACTACCGATTTGGAATATTTTTGATATTGTGAAGCCCAGAGGAGACGGAAAGGCACACCCCGACGTCGCTTGCTCGAAGTGCCACAAGGTGTTTCGAAGTGCTCAAGTTGGGAAGCATTTGAAAAAACACGTGCGCTCGTGCTCGTTTCCAGTAAACATAAAGCAGTTCTATGCACCCCTACCGTCTCCGTCAACCCTGAAGAAGTCAAAGAAGCGCCGCTCGATAGGGACCCCATGTTCCCCCTCCAGCATGCGTAAGACGCCTACCAATACTCAGTTTATGCATGAGCATGGCCAAGCTGAATTGGAGCTCGAATTGGCGATGGCTTTCGATGCCACGGGGATATCCTTCCGAGTACTTGAGGAAGCCAAAATGCAGCCTCTCTTCATACACCTTCGACCCGATTTCAATCTTCCGACCCGTTACAAACTTGCCGCGCCACTTCTAGATACAATCTACTCGCGAGAGAAACAAACGTTGATCAACACTGTCAGAAATGAGCCGCATGTGTCAATTGTTACAGCACACCGAAGAGTACATGGCGGCACGAATCGACGAAGTCATTGAAAAATCGAGGAGATTATGCATCCTGGAGCCGTTTGTTGTGTTGTAACTAGTGGTTCATAACAGTCAGCAAATAGGGTATATCTGTAGTGGTCATAGTGATAGAGTACATAGCAGTAATACTGTAATAAATGTCAGTGCTTGTGTATGTGACCCATATTAATAGTAATAATATGTCAGTACTATTTCAGTAATAGAATACCAAAATGACTTTCGTCCACCGCGAGCCTAGAATATTGAGATCTGGACACGGACTGCAGTGATACTTCCCGAAACCTCACCCGATGGATGCAAATATCTGTAGACCTCGTGAGATCTTAGAGCAGCAGAGGTAGAACCTCGTCCCGCGGTCACGATCAAAGGCATGACTATGAACAGAAGAGAACCGACGTCTTGCTTGTCCATTGTTGCTCGAACCCAGTTATGATGGAGAGCGCCCAACAGATTTTTGGAAATTTTTGATACATTCACCAATTGCTTCTAATGATGTCATGCATGATCTAAAGCGAAGACGCGTATGCGGTGCGGTGGATAGTTACGAATCGCACCAGTAGGGCAACCAAGTTCCCTTGGAAGATCTAAAGCGATCGAATCGATCGTCGTAATCGATGATACTGCGGCCAATAACCGCATTAACGTCGTTCAGTACTCCAATCGTTTACAGGCATAATCATCGTCATTCACTACTTTGATTTTAATGCCACAATCATCATGATCTTGTAATCATGATTTTACTAAAAAGGTTCCGGTGAGCAAACCGACCGTTTGTTGTTACGCACTTGCCAAGAGCCGTAGCCTGGTTATCATTTATGCATAAAGGAAGATATGCCATCAGCACGGGGTTGATAGATGCTGTTAATTAACTCGACTATACGTGTGATCCCACTATGTCGTATAGAGATTGTATGAGTACCAATCGCTTACTTATCCTCGTTATGTGGCTCGGCTTTCAGAAGCCGTATTTCCTTTCTGTTGTGCTTTTAGCAAAAGCTGTTTTCTGCTCGCTCGACTTCTGTCCGAATACGCCACGGGCCCATTACTATTCCACCTGAAGAAAAGACACGTTCTTGAAAGGCGGACGACGAAACTTTACCCAAGTAAATTCGTGCCATCGCAGCAATTGATGGAAACTGGAAAGAGCCAAATTCGCGGAACCAATGGAAAATGTCTACGTGGCGATATAGGTCCAAGAGGTCCCAAACCTTGTCGCCAACGTCATTTGTCATTATCATGTTCTTTGTAAGTGATGCACGTGCCTTTGCAGCGTCATTTTTCTTCATTTGGTCAACTCCCTTTGCTGAGCTGCGACGTCAATCCATTCTACGTCAAGGCGGAACCATTGTTTCATCATCTCGTCGGCATCGTTGCACAGATCAGCACTATTATGAGCGGACCGCGCTCTCGACAGAACCTTCGAACCGTACAGCCTTTGGACTCGATGGGATGGTTGCGATAGGTTGCTATCTGAATATGAAGCATTTGGAGCCCTGGATGCCAAAGATGACTCATCCGACTGGGATATGCATCCCCCCTTCAACGCTTCATAGCACTTGCGATGTTCAGCCATCAGCAAAGCCACAGCACTCGAGTGCTCGAAATAGGGTTAACCCATCGCCAGATTGCAATCGTCCAAAATATCGCTGACAACCAACTTTGTCCTGGGGTCAAGCATGAGAATCACTGCTGTTTCGTCCGTCGCAGTTGGAAATTTCATCTTCACTTGAGCTACGCACCATCTAATGCATCGCTTCTCCGCACCACTAAATGTATCGCGTGCCTTAGGGATGCGCGTCCGCTTCGATTATGTTGTGTCTTTGGCCGGACGGTGATGAACGCTGATAATTTCATACAAGGCAGTCGCCAGTTCGTTTTCAGCTAATCTGTGTAGCACAACCATGTAGGACGACATCATATTCTCTCTCTGTGTCTCTGCTAGAGCTAGATTGGACAGCATGTGTGTGACATCCTCCATTTCCTCCACCAGTGCCCAATTTTCTTCGGACATACAGCTAAATACACTGTTGTAGCGCTTCTCGAAATAATACGAACACGCTGTGAAATTTTATTACACGGTAACCACTGGTCCACTTTTTCGACGATAAACTCCATTTTAGGTCGGAGGCGTCGACGAACAGTGAAAACACGCCGTCTTGGCTCGGCTGGTCCAGCATGATTGAATTTACAAAGCAGTATTTGACCTTCTGCAAAGCTCGCAGGCGGGCTCGTAGTCTAAAGCCTGAGCTTGCAGCGCTGATGACGACTCCGTCCAAGACTACTTTGCTCGCGCGTCGGTACGTTTGTCTGTGGGGGACCTAAGGTGGTTGTCTCCAGCCGTCCCAAACGTTCCACAAGATCTCTACTATCGCACTGTGCTCACTGAGCAACCCCTGTTTCCGCGCTCGCGTCCTCGCGAACGCTATCCACATGTTTATGTGCCTCCGCCATCATCAGTCGATACTACTCCAGCGTCAGTCGCTCTTGGTGAAGCGACGACACGCCACCACCGAGACGCCTCAAACTTCGATGAAACCGACGAAACCAATGAAACCGGCGGCCCTTCGAGCGATCTTTCTGAAGCGACTGCTCGCCCAAAATGCGCGACCATTCGCCGTGATGGTCCGCCCCCGCTGATTGACGCGTCGGCGATTGGCGCTGGGTCGTCGAGCGTATCGTCGATCACGATACGCGACGTGATGTTGGTAGGTCTTGGGTGACGATGACATGGGTCGAGTGCTGCCGAGTCCGTCTTGGAGCTTAGAGAGGGACCCTGATGGCGCATCCGTGCGAAGGTGCGAGATATCTCGGGACTTCAGTGTTAACTGGGTTAATATCACCAAACTGCTTCAAATCGCTAACCTTCGTTGTCGACATAATTGTCCAAGTTGACCCCGCGGCGCCAAACTCCCAAGAACTATTCGCCTAAATCACGGGGCTTTCCGCCCACCCATATTTTTCTTGCTCTAATGATACCTTTTTCCCTCCTTCTACATTTATTTCGTGCAAACCCATACACTATCCGCCCAATCGCTCTAGTTTGTTGAATTCCAGCTTTGAACCTTACTACCGCTAGCCAAGAGAGAGGCTTGTTCGTATATACCCCTGCCGAATGTTGAGGGTCTTCGACTTGCGTGCCACAAGAAAGTATGCTTAGGACAAGCAGGTGATTGGCTGTCAGGAATCGCCGAAGGGCCGATGAGAGCGACAAAAAGTCGATTCCATGGCGACTGGACCAATCGCCCCAAAGATGGGCGGGATTCACAATGCTGTTGCCAGGGTTCGGTTGTAAACTGGTAGTTAGTACTATTCGTAAACTTAATCAGTAGTTCTACTAATTCTGGTAAGTTTAATGTATTTATGAAGCTGTCAGAAGTGCAAGCAAATTGTGCAAATATTTTTTTAGAAGACTTAGTATAACATTCTATAAATTTGTATATACTATCAACGGAACCTTCAATTTGACGCGGAGACGCATATATGGTGTAATGACATAGAGCAGTATTGCTCCAAGTTCGAAAGCGCGACGTCTTCAATTTTGAGGTTGTAGATATCAGCTAGGACATAGGTACGAGATAATACTGGGAGGTAGGTACCAAAGGTAGCTACCGGAAGCCCAACGGGGATTAATTTAAGCCGACACAAGCAATATTCGTCACTAACGACATCGAGAAATGAATGTGAACGAAACGAGAAATAAACGATTAATAATTAACAAAGATAAATGATGAACAGCGATAAATGAACAGAGTAGCATATATGTACTTATGGCATATTCGTTTAGAGCCACAATATCATGACATCTAGCTTTTAGCGCCATGACGCCATAGCGTTAAACCGCTGGGAATGACATTCTATCTGGCAATCGAATCCTCAAAAGTATCAAGTTTTCTCGCAAAATTGAAAATGGGCATCCACCAGAAGGATGTTGGAATTCGTATAACGCGTAATAACTCTTGGACGCTATAAGCAAAATAAGCAAACTCTTTCATGTTCACTAATCGTGCTCGATGTGCTCCACATTTTTAAAGAAATAGTTCAAATACCATGGAAAATAACAACATACTTATCACATGACACTTCGCCTTTAAAATCTACCTCCCAGCCTAACCACCGGAACCTAATTTTTTAGGCCCGACAAAATCGCGTAGGAGACCAAAATGCCACGCACTAAGGCCAGACGCGTAAAGTAATCGGAAAACGTAGGTTTGCCCGTGCACTTAAATTAACCAGATATGTCGTGAAAGGCACTGATTTTGGCTCTTGAACAACTTGGACTCGAGAAGGCGGGACAGTATAAAATATGTCTACTTTATGTAGCTGTTTGTAGCCGCATGTGCACTTCTTCAACCTCGTTCTGGAGACGGTTATGTCGTCTTATCGCTTTTAATCGCTCGATTTTGCTACGATAAACCCCGATGAGTTAGTGATGTATCTCCATATCGATCTACCTACCTTGTTGCTTCTGTTCCGCAGTAGTGTGTAGTCAAAAGAGATGTTGTACTGGACAACTGTGTGAATATCAAGAGATGTGTCTACCGTCAAGTCGAATATGCAACAGGGGTAGAATAGATATAAGCTCAAATAGCATGAACATTTACATTATTTTCTACCCCGTTCAAATGTTTTTTCTAAGTTAGCAAAAATTATCCTGCATCGAAATAAGCTTCGATGACTCCTGAATGTGTTGATACGCTCCTGGGCCGTAGCCAACAAAGGCAACGCAACGAAATCACAACGACAAAAAACACCGCGTCACGGTGAGGCGGTCAATGGAAACCCAGGCACTCCATTTACGACAGCGCGTAATCGTGTGATCAATGAATGACACAACGCCTCACCTGCGTTCAGAGTTTAACACCGTGTCGATCAGAGCACATGTTTGAGGCGACGGCTGCAAGATTGAGATCACTATCGTCTGGAATAATGTCTTAGTGATGCAGTACTCGCACGTCATCACGCGCTCACGTTCTCTGTTCGACACGCCGAGCAGTACTACGATGTCCTCCAATCCGAGATGTGACAACGATATTGGAGTAGTGCTGGTACATAGTGAGCACTCTCGGGGTTTGATCCGCAGCAGCAGCTCGCTGCAGTATTAGCGAGTTTCGTTAAAAGCAGACACATTAGCAGATGCTTGGACCCCTACTTTCCATTAGGCTGCAGCCAACATGACGAACATTGACGAAGTGGTCAAGAAGACGGCGCAAGCACCAGGTCCCATCCCAGAACAATCAGCAGCTGCAGATACGATTACGGACTCATAATTGAGAACTGCGTACGATCGTGCAAGACCAGGAAGGCAGCAGGACCGGACAGGATGGGTCACGGATGATGAGGACCAGCTAGCACTCATGCTAACTACGCTGCTCAATCTGTGGTACGAGGAAGGACACTTTCCTGCATCCTTCCTCAAAGCGGAAATTTTGCTGCCTAAAGAAATGCGGAAAACCGAGTAATGCACTTAACTACCGCCCGCTGGTACTACTAAAAAAGACTACAAAGTTCTCACGCGAATACTTGCCAGTTGAGTGAGATCCACCCGAACCAAAATTGCTTCGTCCCCGGTAGAACGATCCATGAAACACTTGACCTTATGATACGGCACAACGCAAGGCAATGGCGGATCCATCCCAGTTCGCTGCAACCGCACTCCTCCTCGACCTAAGGAAAGCTTACGACTCGCTTGATCGACAATTCATGCTGCAGGTACTGCGCAGACAAGGGTTCCCAGAAACGTTTATACAGGCGGTGTCGCGCCTTTACTCTGGAACGGCAGTAAGATTTCTATTGAACGGAGACAGGTTGCGCACCAGGTCACGACAGAATCAGGAAAGGTTGCCCCTAGCACCAATTATATTCATCATCGTATTAGATCAATTGTACAGGAAGCTCGAAAGCTTCTTGGGGGCCAGAGGAATAATTGTCCTTTGGAAGCAGGGCGGTTTAAGCTGCGGGTTGCGAGCTACGTCGACGACACGACGGCATTTGTCAGATATCCGTCAGCTATACCGGTGCTTCTCAGGGACCTGGACAAATTTTGGGAAGCGATGGGGCTATATATCAATGTGGACAAGACGGCTATCATCAGTTTCAACCCGGTCGGAATTGATACGGCGATTCACTTGCCTGACATAATGGAACTACTGCCCCAGGGCAAGCCGTGTAGATACATAGGGATTCAGGTTGGCTGCGATGTACACCCAAAGCAATCTCGGCGAGCAGCAGGGCAACAATTGGAAACGAGATTACGGTTTGCCTATCAAAAGACAAACATAGTAGACCAGCGCAGCCTAATCGCTGGATCGGTGGTCAGTCCAAACCTACTAGACACGCATGGCCGTTACACCAATGACGTGACTGCAAGGATACGCAACTGCGTATGGCATGGCCAATTTACGGCAGAAGTGCATGGCGCAAAGGCATGGGTGGCTGCCGGCTTGGCAGCCCTCCCACGTTCGAATTGCGGATTCGCGATATCGGATTTGAGATGCGAGTTATATGCCATTGCGGTGATGACGGTTAGCCAGTGGGCAAGTAACGAAACGTAACAAGCTCACATCGTAGGGGGTGGTCTATTTCGTAAACTAATAAGGGCATCGCGGAAACAACCTACATTACACCGGAAATCGCGCCGCCTTTCCCTCAGGGAGTGAGACGCCTCAAACGATATGGAACACAGGGACGGCACTGCTGAAGGTGGCAGGGGCATCAGAACCGGATCTGGAGGATACAACAACGTCGACGGAACGTGCGATAGCGGTTTTCGCGGTAGGGGCATCACTCTCAGATGTCTGGGCACCCCATATTCACGGACGGTAAATTCCTTTTGAATGCGATGGTCATGGAGAGAAAACATCGAGAGACAGAACATTGCATCTTGAGTGGCTAAAGTATACTAAAGTGGACACACTACGGGTAATCACCCCGCATGGAACCGAAGAACGATATCGGAGGTATGTGGGGGGGTAGGCCAGACGCACTCACCTCTACGGAACATCGACAGATGGCTACGTCTCGAACGAGGTGTCATCAGTTTTTTCAACGTCCGCACCACCTTCTTAATGGTACCAATAAGGGAAAGGGTGGGTTTTCTTGCCACTATGCTGCTAATCAGCTAACCCCAACTCCTAATGGTGGATGGACATCCGACGGAAATAAGTTTCACAGCTTCACCAGCCGACCATCTGGTTGTAATCACCGTGCGCCAAAGTCAGAACACGGAAATTACAGTTCAAATGGAGATCAAAGGCTTACCGAAGGTTAAACTTGTGAATGAGCACCAGGCCCTAACTGCCCAAGTCACACGGTGCCTACGATCAGATGTAGAATTCCTCGAGGTGCATCCGCACCCCAAACTTAGCAGACTAGTTCGTCTGTGGGCGGGATGGAACGGTGGGCACACAACCATCGCGAGTACAACGCACGAGTGGCAGCGGCGGCACCACCACGCGGGACAACAAAGCTGGCGGAGAGAGCGGCAAAAAGATGGGGAGAGAGTACGGTATGGCAAGGGGCTCGAAGAACTGGAATGGAAAAGGATATAGAGAATCATTTGCATGGGGCCTTTGGAGGACAGCTCCTCACCAGGTTAAAACTCCACGCCTTTTCCCTAAATGATAGCACCAGTGACAGAATTGGATATCTACAGGACGGGTATGTCCACTGATTTGATGTGATCTAGACCATGTCTTATGGGGTGTCCAACAGCAAAGCTACTATGGAGAGAGATGCTCATTCTTGGCGGGGACTTGGACTACATGATCAAGATAGTGAACTTGCAGTTTTAGCATGACACTCTCAGAGATTCCATCAGGTGTATGGGCACTGCTGGACCCACTTGGGAACGGAACCAACTTGTAACGGAAGTGATTACGGAATTAACTGAGATTTACTGGAGGTTCGGCGGGGCACTTTACTTTATGCGGTATGGCGCTGGAGAGTCCAACGTTTCGACGATCTCAACTACATCACCCCTGGACACCACAAAGCATTACTGAACAATAGACTACGACAGGGCTACAACATGATGCACTGCCATCTAACTGGTCCCGCACAACTAAAATACGGCGAAACTACCGCAAAGATGCTGATGTGTGCGCTCCAAACGCGGAATGGTGTCACACAACAAGGAGGAGAGCAATACGACGGACATCTACCTGCTGTTCTTTGGCGGGGGTCGAGAGGCAATCCGGATCCGGGAGGAGTGGAGAAATTGTAGTGAGAACGGGACGAAACACAACTGCGGTCACAGCATGCTGGCTGGGTCACATATCCTACGCCAGCAAATGCAACGACAAACAATGTGGGCGAGAATATGGATCTTCTCATGGGACTGAGAGCCTGTGTAGCGCGAGGATAGTCACCGCTGCATGCCATCATTGGAGACAGTGCGATGATCATAAAACAGCAGCGCCAACGGATACCCCACTTAAAACATATATTGGAAGTGCAGGAGGTTTGCAGAGCAGCTCCAAGTCGAACACTGACACCACCACTTACGCGAATACAACAAAATGGCAGATACGCTAGACAATAAGCAATGGACTCACAAAAAAGTATCCAGATGAGCGTCGATGGCAACACGACAACAACAACAATAATGGCAACTGGTGCTGCAACACCTAGACGGAGATGTCATCCACTGGATGGCCAACATTGAATCTACTGCTGCTGCAGCACCTAGACAGAGATGTAATCCAATGGATGGATAACGTTGAATCTACGAAGCAAGATGGCGTCGTGGACGCCCTTCCGTTGGGAAGAGGCAGGCAACTGCCCTCCGGGAAGTCGTCAGGTGACGGTGGCGTACTGCTCGGACCTGGACGAAGCTAGCGGACAGCGTAGGAACGAACGCTAGAACGGACATAGGAAGTCGTTAGCATACCTAAGTGACATCACTGTAGAAACGAAGCGAAATAACTAGTTTCGTGAATGCCGCTCTCTGTTAGTAAAACCGAGTTATGTAGCTGTAGGTAATAGTACAAACGTGATAGCCGTCCCATTGTAGTGATGATGCAATTAGCAAGTACAAGTCCGAGAGAAAGTACTATTAAACCTCAATTCAAATATCTTCACTACTACATACCACTTCGTTCAGAAATGATGGGTATGTTGAGTTCCCAGCGGAATTCGTGGAAAATAAGCAGAACAGCACGCTATTGGTAGAAAACGACGCGTCTCATTAAGCTCTTTGTATCTGTGTATCGATTGTCTGCAGGCACCATTTTTTGCGCCAAGAAGGAAAAATTAGTGGTCCTAAGAGCCAGAGAGTGCTCAACTTAGCGAGATTTCGCCCATCTTTGCCGAGTTGGCGCCTCCAGCACAACGACTTTGTTAAACGCGAGCTCATTGTGGCAACCGAGGCTGCTTTCCGGGAGCTTTCGCCGTCTGCAGTTGATGCTGCGTTCCTCTCACTGCACTGCTCTATGAATATGTGCACTGGGGACAACGGCTGCAACAACTACTAAGTTGCTCACATGGCAATGAAGAAGTTGGAGCGGGAGGGACGACTTTCGACAAGTATTCGGTGCTCAATCGTTTGTGCACATGATAGTGATAGATAGACAGTTTCCTTAATAAAACCAAAAGAACTTTCCGTACTATCATTCTGAAACAGCAGGAAGAGTAGTACCTTACTTGGGACTGCACTCGGAACTCCAGAGGCAAAGATGTTGGACACAAGGAATTGCGGGCTCTAATGAACAAATGGGGGTTTAGCGGACACGACTATCCACAGCCGTTCTGTGATCGCAGGCCCGGAGGAGAAACTGGAATTTGCAAACCAGCAACACACGTACAGACATATCGCAGCGGACGGTCACGTAACGACGTCCCGTTTGGATCGGTTCTCCGTGGTCAAATCCTCAATCAAATGGGTACGGAGTGTAGCAGCTGTAGAGCCACCGTGTCATACGGATCACCGCGCAGTTCTGCTGGAGTCCATGAGCCTAAGAGGGCGTTAGGCTCTATAAGCATCCCAAGCTGTATCCACCGCCGATGTACGTTAAGACGGCGACGCACAGCTCAATTGAATTTAAATTTTCCAAGCCCACCCAGCAACAGTGGATAGAAAGGCACCAACAGACGAGTGGGAAATGGTCAAAACAGACCTCAAAGCTGACATGAAGGAGCTAAAGGATATTACAAGGGTCAAATGACAAGAGGCTATCGCCAGCGGATTAAACGGGTTACACATCGGTTGGCCACGCTTGTGAGTGCGGAACAAGGAGACGCTAATGCGCGGAAGCGCCTGGTGGACACGCTACACCAACTACAGGGTCAGCGGAGGGTAAGGCGGAAAAGGGTTCTGAGTCACCAAACGGCTTGGACTTCTAAGGCCACTTCTAAGGCCTTTTTCGACGCATCTGCACCTGATAAGGTGACAATACGATTCCAACCCGCGCGATGGTGGTGGATAAAAACCCAAACGGAACGTTCGCGACAAAGCCGCTATCTTAGCGGGTGCCTGGGCGCTAATCATCAAGAAATCTGTGAACAATGCCGACAACATGAATTCGTTTGTGGAAAAGCAAAGCAAAACCTGGCCAACGCTAAACACGGAACCTTTGGACGAACCGTTCACTGAACCGGAAGTGCTCGAGGCGATCGCACAGGGCAAGAGAGGCTAGGCGTGTGGCCCGGACGACCTCTCGAATGATTGGTATCGGGATCACGTGGCCAGATTAGCCCGATCCTCACTTACCTGTACAGTGACTACCTAGAACGAGGCTCCAAGCCCGACAGCTTCCGCGAAGCCTTCATTTTTATCATTGGCAAGGGTGGAGACAACAGCAACACAATCAAATACCTGCCGATTGCGTTGTTGGACTCCGACTGCAAGATATTCACTAGAGTGCTAGATTGGAGACTGCCGAAATTTATTCCTCAACTAGTGCACAAAACCCAGTGTCGCTTCACGCCAGGTCGGACCATACATGAGGCTGTTGACCCCTTTGAAGCTGCGCGATTTCACTGTTCGATTGGGGAGGAGTTGGACGAAGCCCAGGTTCTCATGCTTGACTTCGCGAAAGCTTATGATTTCTTGGATCGAGATTTCCTATACGAGGTGCTTATGAGCAAAGGATTACCCACACGGTTTTGTCGGATCGTGTGGGCAAACATAAGACTTGAGTTCATCATAGTGAGCTTCCTCTTAACCTATAGTGTACGCTAGTAAGGATTGCTCTCGCCCCGTTATACCGACGGAGGTCGCATTTTATACACAACAACAGGGACATACTTGACGCCCAAAGAATCGCCGAGCAACATTACCTTCGCTCGTTCCTTTGACCTTCCTCCGCACTTTACCCATACGGTTTTACTTCCTTTTTGCGATCGTTTTCTTGGGCAGGTACTCAAAGTTTGCACATGCAGAATATCATACAAACGTCGGCATGCTAACCAATAGAATTGTCATTCGGTAAGCAGAAAATACACGCTTGATCTGCTGTAAATTAGAGCCCGCCGACTGCTGAACTTTGGCACGTGTAGTGACTTGTAGAACGTTTGGATCGTCAACTTCAGGTTACCGTCCTGTTGGAGGTGCTCTACGACTTATAACTTGTGTTTTTTTGTAAAACATTGGTCTTTGCTCTCCTGGCGGCGAGTCCGCCTGGAAGGCGTGGTCGCCCTTTTGATCGTGGCTTAGTGCTATTCATTTCACAGTCGTATTTGCTAATCGTGTCGCGAACTGGACAACTTTCTGTTACCTGAACGCAATAAATTGCTGGTCGTCGCTCATCTAAACTGCTGGAAGAGACGCATATACGTCATAACAAAGGGTGCACATCTGGCTACATGCCAGCTGTTTGTGGCGTTCTCTGATTGGACGAGCGAGCCTGTATGCCTTCAGCGGTGGTACGCCATAACAAAGAAAAGTTGGTATTGTAGTCGTATTTATCCATGTCCACTCCCTCATAGAACTTGGACTTCGTAGTGCACATTTTATCATGAGCCCAGAACTACACATCTGCGTACGTAATGAATGGAATCAAATTCTTTCGATCCTGAATTGTTTGATTTCTAGCCTTGAGTTGTGCACGTGAAGGAAGCTCGACACAAGAAGCAGGCTTTGCGACAGATGAAGGCTGCTCAGGTTGAAATTTCGATGTCGTCAAGCAAGAGGGCGGCCCCTCGAGCCTTTGAGCATCGCATCAACTTCATGCTTAAGGGATTTGTTGACACTTGGACGTTGGACAGGAATTGTAGTATGGTATCGAAGAACAGACAACACGAACCTGCCGATTTTATTCATATGAACGATCCTGATAGTGTTTGGGCACGCTAGATAAGATGAACGTTTGTAGAAATACGTGTTGCGGTTTGTACTTGTACTGTTGCTCTTGGATATGTATATATCACCGCCTTCGCGACTTTCTGCCTCAGCCCTGGCATCTTCTAGAGAGGTATAGACGTTTATAAGACGATAGGGGCGTTTGCCTTTCAGCGTCTTAGCAGGCACTCGGGGGGCGTTCTGAGCAGGCTCTTGGGGAGCATCATCTGACGACACTCCGCTTGACACCCGGAATTAGCGGCTCCGCTGGAGTTCCGGATAGCTCTGCTGGTGCACCGGTCTGCAAACTTGAGAGTGGGCACAATTCGAGCCCTAGTGAGAAACTCGACAAGCTGGCGCAAATAACTGACTGGGAGATCAATGTTTGGCTTCTGTTCCTCAGAATTATACGACTGTTGTTCACCCCTAACACAACCGAATTGCGTAAAAAATGTCTAACTCGACATTGCTTGGAAAACATACCTCACTTGATTGAAAAAATCCGTACCCGTCGAATGGACCTCCTTGATAGCTTGGTCTGCAGTCCTGCTCTGGTCGTACTCATCCCGTCGCTCCTGGCCACCATCTTGTATCTGCTTCAGTCTAATAGCCTTTGACTTGGCCACAATCAGCTGCAATTGCAATCCGGACGCCTCGGAGAAGCGGGCGACCGCAGCAATGGCCGCCTTCTGCATGTCTGCTCGTTCCGGGTAAAATGCTGTGTCATCGGCATAGCCTGCCACCCACAGCTCTAATTCTCCATCTACATCCACCCACATCACCCCCTTGAGGTCAGTACAACTCTCAATCTCGTCGTAAATCAGGTCTACTGCCAACATTAGCAGCAGCGGGGCTAAAGGGTATCCTTGCCGGATGACTCTCGTCACTTCCACCTCGCCTGATAGCTGACCGTTCGCCATGAACCTACATGTCGTGGTTGTGTGAATGGGGCAAATTCAACTCTGATTTAGGTTAGGCCCAGGGCGGGAGCCCTGGCCTCATGTGAGCCACTCAAGTGCAGGTCAGCTCCTGATTGGATGAAGTGACACTATTCATCCAATCAGAGAGTGACAACACAGCACGCGCTAGCCGTGTGCTTTTGTACCTACTTTTGTAACTAATGCTGCCTGCTTATGTAACTAGGGTGAGGCCCATAACAATCGGACCCAGCCATACATGAGGAAGACATTAAATGCCACAATGATAAATATCTGTGGAAAATGCTTAATCAAGTACACACCCACGATGGAATGCAAGTTCATAGTAATGCTATTGATCAGGGGTATTTTTATTAACTCTTTCTTAAACATTCACATTAATGTGGAATTAATGGTTTGTAGGCTGGTGGAATGCCAAATAGACTATTGATTTTCTGCGCTTTCATTTCAGCGCCAGGCCTACTATGAAGCCTGTGCTCCTGTTGCTGGCTGATTTCTCGGGCCACTGGACCGAGAAAGTCATCGCATATGCAAACACAATCGACGTCGTTTTAATGAAGGTGCCCCCTAATGCCACCTCTGTATCACAGCCGGCGGATGCAACCTGGAACGGGCCACTGAAAATGAAACTCCGAAATGCGTGGACTCGCAATTTGCAAGAGCAACTTTTGTTGCGAATTCCTGGTTGCCCGTTTAATCTGCAACCGCCGAACCTAGTGCAGCTTTGCGAATGGATAAATCAAGCGTGAGGTGATGTGACACCGTCAACGATTGTGGCGAGGTTTCGGCATTGTCGTTTTCTCCTAGACTCCGATAGCGAAGCATCACTCGAGATGCATCCATGTGTCAACAGATACTGTGACATAGGATGTGTTTGATGCAATGGTTCATGCTGGTATGATAGATGCGAACATAACAAAGTTTAGTCTGGAGGACGATTCCGATGACGTATATATAGCAGTTGCTACAGCTGAATAGATATTGTTGCCTAAAAAAATAAATGCTATTTGGTCAGCGTCTGATCCTCGTGTCTATCGGCGCTGCTGCCGACATTTGCGCTGCCGTCTAAAACCGTATTCGGCACCGACCCATCCGCACCACCAGCCTGCCGTCGATGGCGCCACGCTTGCCCACGCTGTCGAGCCTCCTGAGCTCGCTGACCCAGGGAGGGTACGCTCTCGGATCCATTGGACGCGCCTTCGTCTACGGTAGTCGCACGTCGTCCATCTCTTTCCTGCTGACCCCGTTGGCGTCGCAGTCGGCAACGGTGAACGCTCCCGGCGCTGCGAAAAGTGGGGCTGGCTTGTATTGTGTCAGTGGGCGGAGGGCTTGTGAGTCAATAGAAGGGCAATCGGCGGACTTGGCGCCATATCATAAATGCACGTCCAACACAGCAGAGCTAGCTTAGCCGGGACACCTCGTTGCCTGGTCTATCCGCGGCATTTTGGGTGTGTGCCATAGCAAAGAATATTCGGTACTGACAGCCAGAAATTCAGTTTCATGAATACGGCTTACCAGCATGAATTAATCGTTCTAGACACCTTTGTGAACCTGCTTATGAAGACCATCCGTTTGGGATTGTGGTGACATCGCGGCGCTTATTCCGAAACACAATTCTTGCTTCACTTGGAAAGTGTGAATACATTCTTGGAATGGTAGGCGGAACCTACAAAATACTCGAGGAGGCTGGACTCTTATTGATTTAGGATCCTGCCGTATTCGTCAAGATTCTTCTAAGTTGATGCACTCTTCCATTCCATTTGGATACATGTTCACAGGTACGGAATCAGCTACATTGTACGGACGGTTGTTCTCGGTGGTTAAAAGCAAGTTCAGAGAATTTTTCGGGCTCGACTTTAATCTCTTTTAGGATCCCTTGATCATTCGGATGCCGTAATGAAAGCTTTTAAATCTGCGTGGCCAGACATTGTCCCACTCCATTGCTGGCCGCATGTCCAAGGGAATTCAAACTCATCGTCTTGTGGTGGAGCGGAATCGGCCAAAAGTTCTGAGGCCAGATCTGCACTCACCAACTATGCCCAGAAACCGACTAACGGAGGGGTACCCCGACAGATCCGTGATCTGTTTGCCGAACTTGGTTACCTCGTGTACCCGTCGGAGGGCTGGATCGTTCTACTGATAACTGCTGAGGATGCGGACTCGTGAAGCGTAGAACGCTGTGGCGAGGCTTAGGGGCGGAATCTTCGTGCTGCTGCCGCGTAGTTGTTCAAATCGGGGATCTTCGAGATCCGGGTTCCAATCTAGGTGGCCGGGACTTGATTCGGGCCTGTGGTAGCCTTGGGGCTGTAGTTTTCCTTTCCTATACGATGCTTTCACCTCCTCGGTGGGATCTTGCGTGTTGAGAGGCGATAAACGCTGGGCCAAGCTGAGAACTCCGGGCGATCTAGGATCTGCGCTCGAGAAGCAGATCGTAGATACGTGCGGAACTGGCCAAATAACTGCCAGATCTAGCACACGATGCTAGCGATCTACCTTCGGGCTTGGTGGTGCTTTGCAGGGGTAATGTAGTTTCCCGCTCTTGCGCTTCCAAACGCTAGTGGTTTACAACCGTCTTCCCTCGCGCACTGCGCCTAGGCGTTATAGCACAGGTTTTAACAAGCGACGTTAATATTCGCTTTGTACGCCTAGGGCACCCACTCGCTCCTACAAACCACCCTTGCCAAGGTTCTTTGCAGAACTCTTTGATGAAATTGTCCGTGTAATTTGATTCACCGTGAGCATACCAGTCATCTGCCACCACCCCGCATAAAGCTTAAAACTGCTGTCTTGATCTGCATTCATAGATAGGTGAGGTTTTACTCTCAAATCGTACAGAGCCCTATAGACGTGTCTTTTCATATTAGACTGTGGAGAAGCGGTGAGCAAGAAAGGCGAAGGCGCGGACATTCAAGGTCACTCTCGCGAAAGAGCGGCACGGATCTGGGGGCGTATGTGGGATAAGAGGCCGGTTCGCCCGACAGGCGACGAGACGAGATCTGTGATCTGCAGCCGACGGACGCACCCTGTCCCGTTACATAAGTGAGAGAGGCAATCAAGGAGGATCCCGGAGGGACCCAGGCTCAAGGGGCACGAAGAATCCACGATATACGGTCATAACGAGTCAAGATCAGAGATCTCTAAGAAGATCGGCGATCCTGGAGATCCGAAGATCGGCGATCAAAGATCGACGATCCCAGATGGGTAAGACAAGATCCGGTTAGAGCCAGTTGAGGATAACATATGCTGATGGGCACATTTGCCCACAATTGTTCGAATAGAAAGCATAGCAGAATACAACGCTTTGCGGGCCGACCGTACCGCGCCTGATAGCCGAACGCTCGCCGTCGACACTGCGCGCGCTCGGCGTCGCTGCCCGCAGCCCAAGCGTGAAGTAATTCTGCTTGTACTTGTGGTTTGTGTAGTCTAGTGGCTGCAAGCTTTGCTGAGATCTAACATGATGACACTTGATTTCGTCATCAAAGGACTGGACATAGGTTTGCTAACACAGTGTTTGTAGACGTAGTAAGTTGGCAACGCGAATCGTACCGCTGTATACAACAGTACAATGTTTTTCCAGTACATCCGTGCTCAAATACACGTACTGCTATCAATACAGATGAACATATCTGTCGACTCAGTCTTATGAGGTTCACGACAAACCTCGATAGTTGTGCTAATTACTATCAGTCTGTGTTTTTCTATTCAGTATGAGAATGGGTACGCAGTAGCTAAACGTGTGAGAGATACCATAATTTAATAAGCCCAGATCACAGTTCCTGGCTGAAGAGAACGCAGTTTAGCAATACGTACCAAATATTGTATAGAAATGTGACCACATTTGTCCGCTACATTCGCTAACCAATGTCAATAGTGAAACCTATATAAATGTACACTGTAGCTTCATCGTTCGGTATGTGCGCCGCAAGCTGCCAGCCACTGATCCGATTCAGTGACATATGGTCTTAAATGTATACATCCATGTGTCTATAATAACGAAAACTCACAAAATACTCGTTAAATCACGGTAGATCCTTAGTCAATAGTTAAATGTTGGTATTATACAGTAGTCAGTATTTTCATAGCATCTGGCTGGCAGAAGCGCGGCGGGGCCTAGATGTAGTTCGGGGCGGTGAGCCATGTCTCCAAGCGCTGCACACGCGCACCTGACCACCGCCGCTTTATTTCGACCAATGCGGGCGCCGTAATAGCGGTTTATTTTGCTTTTCAAAAAGCGAATGCTACCGTACCCGACTCGCTGTCAATAGGCGAGGTTTTGTGTCCCATTTGTAATAACTGAAAGTACCGCCAGGCAGTCCAGACCGTTTTCCGCCAATCACATGGTTTCGTGCTGCTGTAGAAATGTTTGGCTTTTGTCCAATAGAAAGTGCGGATTTGCTCGTGATCCCGTGCCCGACCCAAACAGCAAGACAGGTAAATCGCGCCATGGTACCGCGCTCCGATAAAGTGCGAAATGCTAGAAGGCCAGTTTTATGACTGCCATAACGGATTACTATGGCCAACCCAACCCTATATTATGCTGTTCGTGCCAAATAGTCATTATGTCAGTCTTTTCGAAACGAACACACACACATCTTACGTTCTTTCTGGTAGCAGAATTATAACTAGTTGCTTTGTGCACTCATTGCTACAAGATCCTCGAAGTCCGACATAAATTAAGATGCGATTGCAAAGCTTTCATGACAAGTGGTTGGCGCTGCTCTCACACGATAGCAACTTTGCATATGGTGTAAGAAGTCGACTTCGACGCGCTTCGTGAACCTTTGGTTCCCCGGAGGACCTCTGGGAGGCTCCATAAGGTAACGAAAGCTCTACAGATGATGGCCACGACGGACGATCTTCAGAACGTTGCCGGGCAACCACTGAAATGGAGACTTAAAAACCTCGGGTGACTACGAATCCCGATAGCAGCACAAGAACCGAATATCATATCGGAACTGTTAAGACATACAGGAGAGTCGACGACAATCGATACTTCTGGAAGGTTGTCTTTGAAGACGCCATGGAAGACGAAATGAGAGTGGAGGAGCTTGCTGAATGCATCGAGGCTGCGTGGCTGGCCGGCATTCAGGTGGTTCCATCTTACGGTTAGGACGAAGACGACTGCATTCTATGGATCTGGTAGCATAGACATTCTCTACTAATAAAGTTTCTATCATGTGCTCAGACACGTGCTTTTAAAGATTGCGTGGCTTTCATCTTTGCGTTAAAACATTATATTTGCTTGACAGGCATCTATTTTTCGAGCTGCGTGAGAAACATCCGTCACTTGCGTGAAAATAATATTTTTCTCCCTTCGACACGATATTTGGGGAACATGGCTAGTGCCCGTAACGTGTCGTCTACTACATGGAAGAAGGTGATGGCTGACAGGCGTACACGGCTGGCCCTGGCCGAGATCAAAGCGACGATAGTGCAGCAACGTGCTGTCATTGCGGCAGCGATCATCATGCCTAAGATCATGTTTGTGGCAAGGCACAAGTGGCTTTCCAGCAAAATGGTGCGCACATTGGACAAAAGGATCAAAGCTTATGTATGGAGGGCGTCATTTACCAGTCCGGGCTCCCGTACGGTTGGATGGATGAAGACAAGATTGGCGGAGCAGAAGGTGCTGCTGGGTCGCCTGGGTCTACCTAACCTTAACCGAGAGCTCATCGCTATGAGCGCGGCGACGGTACATCAGTGGGCAATCTCCACTGACCGGTAGCAGTTGGCTCGATCCTGCTAGCGCGAGATGGAGCAGATACGACCCACCTCATGCAGCGGACACGGACTCCAACCATCGTGATCAAACGGACACTGAGGGGCCACCGGGCGTCCGTGGGCCGAACGACAGATAGCGAAAGATGCCAAGCTCGACTACTCGGCTGAGCACGCAACCTAGTTGAGGACCCACATGAAAGAGGAGTACGGATTCAACTCGTGGTGGGATCACAGCGGGCGGCACGTCAAGTGCACGGGAGAGCTGAGAGGCACTATGGTGAAGGCGGTGAAGGATTGACAGGAGGCACATGCAGCACTGTGGAATTGGAGCGGTTACGTCTCTCGGAGCTAAGGCTCTGGACTGGAGATGGAACTCCAACTACTTGAAGCGAGCTCAGAACCTTCGCGGGCAACGTCATCGGCAGAAGACTGCGTGATATATGGCGTATCGCATACCGGAAGGATGGGGGCTCGTCTTCACCCCCACAGAACACGATCTGCCCATTACGACCAAGGTAGCGCACTGCTGCCGGGAGCTTGCAATGGCTATTCAGGTGGACTATCTGGAGATGATAGTACAGCAGCTGGATCAACAATCTTTTCGTGGAGCTCACACTGAATGACCCACATCACGAGTTTTCGGTACTAGATGAGACCGGAGCCCAGGTTAAGCATATATGGTTCAGAGAAGTCACTGTGCTGGACACGGACAAAGTAGGTGTGGTGCTGTAACAGCAGATTGTGGAGCACCTGGAAGTGGAGATCGATGCGATCACGATATCTCCGCATCCGTGGCTCACGCACATGAGAGCGCTGAGGGTGGGACATAGCAGAGTGAGTCTCAAAAAGAAGCACTACAAAAGACTGCAGGATGAGAAGAAAGGTCCAGGTTGACTGGAAGCGCATACAATCTCGATGGGTTAATGCAGATGCCGCACTAGCTGGGGCATTACAATGTATAGATTGGAAGCAATTACAGCGCATGGCCGGAGTTACGCCCTACCAGACGAAGAACTGGATACGGTTACAGCACGGCAAACTAAAGATCTGGGCCGGAGACACACAGCGATTCAGATGTCAAGCAGTGGATTGTAAGCACGGGACCCAGGGGGCAGCACACCTGGTGTGGCGGTGCCCGGAGGCCAGAAGTCTATGGCGGCATGTGCTCGACTAATGGCAGATAGCGGAGCCATACGCACCGCCAGCAGAAAGACGCATTCGAGAGGGATTCGGTCTGAAGCTGGGTGTGACGCCGGCCTGGTTGACAGTCTGGGCACACGCGCAGGGCTTTCAGGATTGGGAGGCGATTCACTCGGTTGCAAGTGAGCTATGGCGGGTTACGTGCGTCGTCTCTATTTCGTATATCTGGAGAAGAAACGTAAAACGAGCACATCCGAGCGGGGAGGAGGAATACCGTATTGAGGTGGCGGTGGCAGACCTGCGGACCACGGTGAGAACCGCTTATCAGGTCTACAAGTTGGGATTGTACCCATTAATACCACAGACTGCACTGCAGCTGCGGATGACGGAATACATAGAGAGTCATTGGATGGTCACGACCATGAGCAGAGATGAGGCGAGGGCAGACATGATATAGCACGTGGGACTATTTGATGGAGAGTCTTAGGGAAATCCGGGCCTGCAAGAAGTGGCAGCTTCATAGTTCAGATGACAGATGGGGACACAGCGAGGTGGTGTGGGCGGTGGCGACGGCGTTGGGTGCCACGACGACAACCAACAACGAGGGTCGAATTCATCGGCTTGCACCGACCGCTCACGCACGCAGCCAGCAAAAAATGGAGGAAGATTTACGTAGTTGGCGACAGTCAGCTTATATTGGGGATGATGAGGGCTCACAAGCCACCACGAGCTAGAAAGCTGAAAAATTGGTATCGGTTAACAGCGCAACTAGCCGATCTGGTATAGGTTAAGTCTTGGACACACCACTACAGAAGGATCAACAAAGCAGCTGACGGTTTAGCCAATTTGGCCATGGACTCAAAGCGCAGCAGGGCTTTGGACGCCACAGTCGTCGGAGAACAGACGGTAAGGTACCTGCAGGAAGTACAGGCTGCGGTAACAGGTGACATGGAGGAGTGGAGGAGGAGCAAGGAATTTGGCTGACAGGAGTTAGGGCACGAGGGTGTGCACACGCCAACCACCATGGCTCGGAGAGGACGGAGCGGTGGAGGTGTCAGGGAAGCAGGATAGTAGAATGAGATGAGTTGTATACCCCAGGGAGCACAGAGACCGCTAGATGGTTGAGGCGGTTCATCCTAACTCAATATACCGTAACAAAACGTTAAAAAAGAGTTATATTTTATACTATGATAACGGAACGGAGTAGTTCTCTGGATATTTATATCCAGAGTTTTAGGGGCGATCCGAGAACCGTCGAGTATCCTATACAAGCTGATATCTGGATACAACTGTAATTTATAAAAAGTTAATACTATACAAATAGGCTGTTAAACGACTTAGAAACTAATAAACTGTCACCTTATATCCCAAAATCTGTGAATGTTGACCGTGTCGTCCTGAAGCGACATTCAAGCGACCTTACGTAAATGTTGACCTAGTCGCCCTGAAGCGACATTCAAGCGACCTTCCGTTAATGTGGACCCAATTTACCTGGAACGATATTCAAGTGACGCGGCGTTCGAGAACTCCGTTCCCTGCGAAAGAAAGGCAGAGCACCTTTGACATTTTGATTTCCATGAGAACTTTAGTTGTTTGCCATTAACCCTGATCTACTTCACAGTGTTAGTCAGTATTCAGTTTTCAGTATTTGTGCCTCGTGCGTGTGGTATCATCCTGTGGTGTACTTGAGCGCGATCTAGCCTCAGTCACTCCTGTTGTGCTGCCATTGCAAACATTACATTCCCGACGAATGCGTACAGGCCGTGTCATCAACGATGTGGCAGATGCGCTACTCGTGCTTTGGTTTCTTCTGCGCATTGCCCTTGGCCTTTGCTCTCGATAGGATGTTCGTAGTGTCGTTGCGCATGCCAACTGGATTGCCGTCTTCCAAACGGAAGTCAGATCCAGCTACGTAAGCGGTCATTCTCTCTATACATTACACAAGCGTCAATCGTGCCCGCATACTCGCTGACAACAGAAAAGTGCCAAGGACTCACTGTCGACAAGGTGCGCCCCTCCGACACCCAGCACGCCGCATTCCTCAGCGTTAATCATTTTATGTAGCAGTCACCCGTGTCACGACGTTGTAGCAGCTTTGTTTAATGGCCCCGCTGACGAAACAGTTATTGGAGTGCTTTATTCCAAACGGAAGCGCCTTGCGAGAAAGTGAAAGACTGCAGACTATTGAAGAGGGGCAGCTACTGTAGGCGTAGCAAAGTTTTTCTGCTGAAAAATTATCAAGTACTGCATTGGTATAGTTGATGAGGTATCTGAATCTGATGTACTTTCACTACGGTTGTATATCAAATCTCCGGGCAGCACGTGCATTTTACCCTTGCCTTGGGGCATGTACGCCCAATTGTGACCTTCGTCTGCCCTCTCGGTCTTTCACTTAGTGACAAGTGCTTGAACTTTCACTACCTGTTGATGATCCTGCTCCCAAATATCCAGAACTTCCCCGGGCTAAGCACGGCATTAACGTATAATACGGAATAGAGTACGGTACTCTATTTATTTAAAATGCGGTAAAATCCAAAATGCGCACTCTATTACGAGACAGGACAGCACTGACAGCTCAGACGGTTAAGACTCCTGGGTTTATTGAGGGCCCTATGGGGAACAGGGTTGTCGCGGGTTCGATTCCCATCGAATACGTTAATTCTCCGTGCTGAAATGGTAAGTCTCCATGATGTCTTGTATTCCCCATAGTTGCAGTGCCTCTGACTAACATCTCTTTTTGCTACAGCTAATCCTCAATGACTATGTCATCTAGCGTCTCCATCAGACTCATCGCTGTCATCCGCAGCATGATCATGCAGCTTCCATGCGGCACGGAACTTCGTGCCGTAGACGTCGTGGCGTGCAATGTGCCACGACGTAGGCTCGTCGCTATCCCGCAGATCGAAAATCTTTTCGTCACAACGCTCTCCGGCGTTTGGAGTCCCACACAACATATTGGCCAGCGGCTTTGGCGACGTCGCGTAAGTACCAGTCCAGCCAATTGACGAGAAAGGTTTGGTCCACCCATGCTCGCTCTTGATAAGCGACATAGCACCCTCCAATTCGCTCAATCGAGCCCCTCACTTTACGCTTCCAAATCAGGCAAGGCGGCAACTTCTTCCCGGAAGCCGCCGCGACAAGAGCTGCTGTGATGCGCATAGATGAGAACCTCGTACAGCGGATGACAACATGTCGGGCTCAATTTCATCATCCACCGTGTGGATTCGAGCGTCTTCGAAATAGACGGCTGTCTCGTCCATCAAAATGGTTCGTTCGCGGTTCATAGAGGGATTGTGCTCAGCAAGGTACGCCATGTAGGAAACGGCTCGAGCCACCAGCACGTCGTCACTGAGGGTCGTCAAATTCGTACGCTTGCGTAGCGTCAGGCTGTTACGGGCCATGAATCCCTGTACCTATGGATCCGAGGCCATGAAGCGGATGGGGTCGTCCTCGTGCTCCTCCTCCGTACGGCTCGCTCGGAAGAGCTGGATAGCCATCGAAGAAATCCACTCCCGTGTAACTTTTTCCTTTCGAATTCTCTTGTCGTAGACTTGGTCCACCAACGCGTCCTCGATAGCACCCAAAGGGGCTTCCTGCAGCCACCAACAATGCGGCACCGAGAACCGCATTCAGCTCGAATCTGTTTGCGGTCGCGCCACCACTTGCGAAGCGCCGCCGCAGAAACCCGCCAGCCGAGCCGCCGGAAGTGTGGCTCCGCACGCGATGGAGCACCACCACCCTCGCATTCGATCTAGTCGATGGCTTGTTGCTTGAGACTTATCTCGACGCGCTTGCGTTGGGGAGGCATGGTAAAATGGAGACTGAGGAGTTCATCGGAAATTGTTGAGCAAAATTACTTCCTGGCAAATGGTTGGTAGGTAGCGTTGCTGCTTGAAATGAATTCGAACGTGTTCTGCAAGCGAATTCGAGTATATTCTGCGAGCTTGTTGAGATTCACTTAGTGAACCATACGATGGTGCGCACTCTATTCAATGGCACTGTACGTATTCTTATAGAGTGCCTGTTTGACCGCACTCTATTCACAGGGCCCTGTATTTGCTAGGGAGACTCTATCATATATATAAGTTGGTTAATTCCTCTGATCCTTAACTATGAAGGACCGTGCACACTTTGTAGTAGACTGGCCGCACGGTGTAACGGTATTCCGGCCCTATCATTCGCTAAAATGTGAAACCAGCCTTGCTATTGACTGGCGCGGCTTGCCTTTTTGCAAATTCCACACTTTTACTGGGCGGTGGTACATGGTACCGTTTGGGCGGTGGTACTTGGTACCATGTGGGCGGTGGTACGTGGGCGGTGGTACTTGGTACCATGCAAGGTATCGACACAGTTTTGTGTCACAGCAAATTCTGTTTTTGGTGCGTTTTGATGCAATCTGGCCCAATGTGCCTTGATACTAAAGACGTGATTTTGAGCTGAGGATAGCGTACCCCGCAAACATGTTAGTGATTTCTACTAACTACAATTAATAGCGTAGGTGGAAAATAGCGTGGGTGCAGAAATACCGTGGCCTACACTATATCTGCTTTCAGAACAGGAATCACTAAACTTAGTTTTAATATGATATAAAGGATTAATTGTAAACAATATCATGTGTGCATTTACTGTGGGCCACACTAATACATTCAAAGCACTTTCAATTTTCAATGCGCAATCACCGTGGGCCACAATGTGTTATCCTGTATGTACGCTCTTTCCAAGACGAATTTTACATTACTTTCCTCTCAGCGGCAGCTATCCTTAGTTTCATCTGTGGGCTTTTCCTTGGTTACGCGCTTATGCAGTTGGTCAAGTTAGTGTGGGGCAGGCTAAGTTTGTGCAAAGAAGATTTACCGGTAGCTTTTGCACCTTCCCCACCGACAAAATATTGCGGCATTTGGACCCCACGAAGGCAAAGATATAACTCTTTAGACACTGTATGAGGCAGCTGTTGGGGTGGGTACCGTGGAGTGTCCCATTGCAACATGAAACCGTGATGAAATATGTACTGTGCCGAGCTATAAATGTTTCAACACCGCTTAAGCTCTAGACCAGGTGCCCCAGGATCGGAAAACGATGGACGTGTTTCACTCCACCAACATGCATGCAAACCTTCTACACACGGATGAACAGGGTAGCTATCTATACAGTTAGTCTAACTAGCTGAGGTCAATGAGCCGCCTCTGATACAGTGTACAGTGAGGTTTCATTGTTCAGACATACTTTTCTTTCTCAATTGGAACAGGAAAATCACTCTTCTTGAAGATATACTCGCATCGGCGACACATAATCTCCCGACACAGAAGAATCATCTACGGGCAATATCTAAGAATAGTCAGCTTCAGCGAAATGCTGAGAATGACCAGTTCCATCGTTTGAGACGAAGCTCCTATGACTCACCGTTTTTAATTAAAGTCTCTCAATCGCACCCTACACAGAGGCTCCGTGGCAACGATGCCGTTTTGGTGGTGTAACTGTGCTTTATTCTAACGACTTTCGTCAAACGCAGCCGGTAATTAAAAAGGCTGGGCCCGCTGAGATGATACTTGCTTCTCTGATAAATATCTCCATTTTGGGCTAACTTTCTGCCCGAAATCTTGCGACCCACATGAGGGTGCAACAGGCGAGGGGTCTGCCCACCGCAGATAAAACGCGGGCTTATGCACATTTCTTACTAAAGAGTGGCGATAGTCAGCATGATTCATCCTGAGCTGGGGCCTGATGTCGTTAAAGTGCCAAGTGATAAGCTACTAAACCTGCGTTTTCAACCTAAGACTACAATGTCGTGTGAAGAAGTAGAAATTTAACAGCAAAAATGCTGATCCACCAAGTATACGGTTATCTATCCAACCAAGCTAACTTACCAAACTAGCTCTTCGCGGACTGCGTCAGATTGGCTCCGAAGAATCAAGACGTCACAAAAAAATAACGTGCTCATGGAAGAGATTCCGCGGGAGATTTAAGATAACATTTCAGTCGACATCATGGAAAGATCGGACGAATTAGAACGAGGCTTGCCCAATGACCTCGATTTACCTGATTTTATACTGCTAGGTGATAAGTGGAATACCACCTCACATATTACGGTTTAAAGATAGTAGTCCGGGGATGGTGATGCGAAATTTGGACGCTGTGCAACGGAACGAACTGGCGAGTCACTCAATTGAGATGTCACTGTTTAAAGGCTACCTCCTGATTAGGTAGCGCTGGACAGCGAGTTTTAAAATACCTCGCATTATTTTGATTCGTGTGGATAACGGCTTGCCATTCAAGTTAAGAAGGTAATACTATTCTCTTTAAGTGACATTTGCAACGACAATTAACAAGTATAATGGACAATCGAAAATCCTTAGCCGACGAACCCGTGTGTGTGTCACTGCGTCCGTCCGCACCCAAATGGTCACGCAAATCCGGACTTTTCATTGGTGGAAAAGCGGGCCCCGGCCATTGGGCATAAAGAGGAAGAACGGCCTGTTATTGGTCGAAAAGGATAGAATAGATGCAAACTCTCGTTCCGTTTTGTGTACATAATTGCATGCTCTTTTGTGAATCGGAATATATAGCTTTTTGTATGCATGCTTATTGAAATGAACTGCCAACGCTGCTGCGTTATGATCGAGCTGCCGCCGGCGCCGCCGAACCGGGACGACCGCATCCCGCTGCGCCAGTGCACCTGCTGTGGTAAGCTACTGTTCTGGAGGCCTTCGCAGCGGTCCAAGGAGAGCAACGTGACGGTGCGGCGTACCATGTGCTCGCCACCACCTGTATGCATGCATATGCTGTCGAGTCTTTGAGTAGGTTCCTACATGAGCTAACCGAACTAAAGCGAGAATAGAATACTTGGACGATTTTGTGCATGCATAGTGCGGGCGTGTCCATGCTCGACATGCACGCCCCCCGCATCCCCGTTGCGAAACTCGCCCACGCTCCTGCTTTCGTCTTACGATTAAAGCTAACACGTAAATCACATGCGAGTGGGCCCTGCAGAGTATTAATTGTATGTGTGAGGAGAGCGTGTTTACAGCAGGCAACCCCACGTAGCGAAAGCACAAGTACAAGTACAAACGAGGGGACCTGTACGCTTCAGGAGAAGATTTGTTGGTAACGTTGTATCAGAGGACAATAGGGTGTCGGGCGTAGGCTTTGCGTGCACGTACGCGCATTTGCGTCAGTACGCAAAAAAAATAGCGCTGGGTCAATGCGTGTGCGGGACTAGAATGCGCATGCGGTGGACTAGAACGCACATGTGGAGCTGGAGAGCAGACGTACTAGAACGCGCACGTACAGCTACAAGATGCGTTAAATGATCGCCTATGATGCGATTGCAGGTGAGCGGTAGATGAATATGTATGAACAAGGACACGTCATTTGTTTTGTCAGCTACGTGCCTAAATAGTATACTTGGCTGGACATGTATTTTCACGTGTGTGCAAAACCAAAAAGTCTGTTGTGATTTGGCTCGGGTGAAAGTATATTGGTGAGCGTTTGATCGCATGGGCGTGCATGCGTGAATGCGTTGGTGAGTGAGCGGTTTCGTAAATTTTGTGGAAATGCGGGTGCGGCTGTGCGTGCGAGTAAGAGAGAGGAGTGTGTGTGTGTGTGTGAGTGAGTGAGTGAGTGAGTGAGTGAGTGAGTGAGTGAGTGAGTGAGTGAGTGAGTGAGTGAGTGAGCAAGTGAGTTAGTGTGGTAATAGAGTTCTGTGAGTGAGTGAGTGAGTGAGTGAGTGAGTGGGTGAGTTGGAGTGGTTGACTGAGTGAGTGAGTATGTGGGTAATAGACTTATGTGAGTGAGTGAGTGAGTTGGATTGGGCGAGTGAGTAAGTGACTGATTGTGATATGTTTGACGTTTTTGTTCTTCTTTACAATTGCTAACACAGCGAAAATTAGTTCGTACACATATTGACAACCTCGATTTCAGACTGTGAATACAACGTGAATGGAGTGTGGATGTGTGATTCAAATGGTTACGTGCGTGTATATTACTGAAAGCATATTGATGTATTCATGATGTTCTGCATTCTGTGCGATGTGATGTGCGAAAGAGCAACATACACGTGACCGTGTAAAAACACTGTTCTCGTAAGGTAAACCCATTTATAGTTGATGGACTAGTCGGCGCCGCCCGCTTTGCGGGCGGGGGTATATGGTTTGATGCAGCCCGTTGCGCTCGCTTTGCAGCTCGCTCCACTACTCGCCAAGGCCCGCCTTCGCTGCGCTCGGCAGGTGCCGAGGATTTGGGTCTGTGTATAATTTAGAAATGTTTCATCAAATTCATTTTAGCCAGGTGTAGTATCTCAACTTGCGATTATTTCTCGAACTTCAACAGATTAATTTTGTACGAAGGCATAAATCTATCATGTTTGATGTTTTACTTTAAACCATATTCTCCAGCATCTTATTTCGGCCAACTGGTTACACCTACGCATGAACTTGAGCTCCTCACATGCATCATCCTGTCCAGTAGAGCTCGAGAATGTAAGTACCTACACGAAGAGCGTAGTCTACAGCGAAATCGAAGTTTGGTTCTTCGTAGTGACTTAATACTTTGTTTCTTCTAAATGTGAGCGTACTTTCTTCCCGCCGAGCGTTGCGAGGCAAAAATCTCTGAAAACTTATCCTATGTGCTCTTTGAGCCCCGCAGAGCGGGCTCCGCTCGGCTTGTTTGCTATTATACGTTGGTATCTCTGACTGTAGCACCTCCCAAAAGTAATACATCTCGAGTTGAAGCTGCTTTCTTTCTTGGTGATCGCGGGGGTGAATGTCGTACACAAAGATCTCCTGCAGCTTCAACATGCTTTGGCCCAAAAGGCTTCACGCAGCAACAATGAAAGCAAGACACACCATTTCATCAGCTTGCACTATTAATGCAACCTCGAAACAGGAGCGTGTCGTGGCTACCATCTCCATACAGACGTCGTGTCCGCTCACAAACAGAAAAGGCATCGGTGCCATTAGTGTGACATCATTCTACACAACGCCAAGTAGCCGCATTCGGCAGAGGAACACTGCAATGAGAGAATCTAGAGGATGAACACACTCTTTCCCTCTGCTGAATTCTTCGCTTCTTGTGCGAATTGCACAGTGCAATGCATCAAGATGGTTCCACTCGTGAAGTCATTGCGTCGGAATCGCTCACACAAAACGATGACCTTGTTCTACATTCTGCTAGTCAACGGACGGCAGAAAAAGAGCTCGCAGTTGACCCTTTGCCCTCTCAAGCATCACACGACGGACCTTCCTTCCCCGATCGCTGCTGTTCAAGGGACCGCGGGCTCTGCCGTTCGGCGTGATCTGACCACCTCTTGGCAGATTCCTGTCCTTCGACAGAACCCATGGCTTCCTTCTTGGTAGATCGCAATCCGCCGAGTCACCCGCACACGTAACGCATGGCGTCCATCCCGCCGCTGCCACTGGAGACAGCTCGCCGTATCGCCAATGCCGCCGTGAGCTCGCTCGACGTCTCGCTGCGCCTCGAGCCGCGCTCCATCGCGCCGCAGTTCACGTGGGTGTACGTGACAATCAGCGCCCAAAGCCGACTCGGCTACACAGGCGACATCCGACGCAACACGCGCGACAGTCTGCGGGTGCTCACGGCCCTCGCAGCGTGCAAAGGCTACGGCGTGGCCGAGAATCGCTCGTTCTGGAGCGACGTGTGGCCGGACGACCCGGCGTGGCAGCTCCAGCAGCCGCAATGGGCTGCCAAGTGGAAGGACCTGCACCTCCGAGGGCGTCCAGTGCCCACAGGTGACAAGCTGCGCTTTCTGCTGCGTGCACAAGCCGTGGAGCTCGGAGAAAGAGCGCGCTCGGACGCCATTGCGGTGGTGGAGGACTTGCTTCTGGAGAGAGGCACAGAGGAGCTGGACAGCGTCGGATTCCGTCAGGCGATGGCAGTGCTGAGCAAGCACATGGAGCCGTCAAAGTGGCCAGTTTGTGTTGAGTGTGGGGTGGAGTCTCTCTATGGAGACATCCACAGGTGGACTCGACTCTGTCGTGGTGTGACTCGAGTCGAGCAGAGTCATAGCGATGGCAAGAAGAGCAACAGGATCCACATTCCGCTGCTGCTGTCGGAATGCTTTTTATCGGCACAGCATTGTCTGGAACGGTCCGGGATGTTGAGGGATGTCGCTGCTGCGCTCGAGCCGCAACCATCTCAAGTTCCGATTCGTGAGCTGAAGCTGCATTTCGGGTGGAATTCGACAGAACCGAGCTTGGAAAAGAGGCTCTGGGAGTTCAAGGTGATGATGTGGAATATGGCGCAGAATACGAGGCGTGTTCATGTGCCACCACCACATCTCAAGGTGGAAGGCAAGACGGAAGGAGCTTCGGGCGTGCGATCTTTACAGTTGACTGGCCGCTGCCTCTCCGATGCTTCATTTTTGGAGCACTTTGTTCGGCTATCCCGTTTGCTCAATCACTTGAGGAGCTTCGTATTGTGCTCCCTCCACTGGTACGCACCGACACACGCAGTTTGCTCTGGCGCTGGCTCGCAGTATCTGTATTTCATCCCCAGTCGAGCTCTAGAATCCAGAGCCTCGATCTATCACAGTGCAATATCTCGTTCAGAGATGTTGATGTTGTCCGTGATGTAATCAAGAAAGATTGGTCCGCCGCAACATTGGAGCTCATCATCGATGACGCTAGCCTCCAGCCAGTTTCTACATCGCAGAACACGACTATGGTGGCTCTTGTCAAAACCAACACGAGAATTGAAGCAGAGCCTGTTCGTCGGTTGTTTTCGCGACCACTGGCCACACTGAAACACATTCAGGAGTTTGTCGTAATCTGCTTGCTGGATGAATGGATTTGCGTTCACTTGCCGGGCTTCGGCTACGGATTTATCAAAGGCCAGTCCGTTGTATCGATCACAGAGCGTTTAAGTCCAAGATCCGAACAGTCCTGCCTCAGCTCTCTTAAACTGAAAACTGTGGATATTAATGCTACCATGGCGTTGCTGAAAGTAATCGGCAGCAACCTAAGGCAGCTGAATTTGGATTGCGAGGGCTTTACCAACGCACATTTGGACGAACTGATGAACTGCTGCCAGAAGTTGACTCATCTAACTCTTCGATCGGGAAAGTTGAACGACTTCTCCACTTTGGTTGATGCTTCTGTCGCTGGAACGTGCAAAATCTTGTCACTGCATCTACTGACACGAAAAGTGACCACGGCATGCCTAGAACACCTGTCGAAAAAGCTTTCGAATTCGGGGCTTGCGGCTACATCTAGTATGCGGGAGCTGCGCTTACAAACAGGACTGTTGACAAAAGCTGATTTGGAATCTTTGCTAATGCTACTCAAGGCAAATCGGACACTTAGGTGCCTACACATCAAGATCGCTTTCTACCTGTTTGATGAGTTCATGCCGCGCTTCCTGGCGCATCGTGGTGAATGGTTGCAAGGTAGCCAGATGGATCGAAAAAACTTGCGTTCGTGAGCGCACTCAATCCAAACTCGCCTGATGAATGCGCCAGAAAGGGGATTGATGCTGCGATGCTGAGCCGGATATTGACTTTTGCATGTGAAGGAGAAAGGCTCATTTCGCTGGACGAATACACGGATAACATGACCATCCAAGAGATTATCGCGCGCACAAATGCTGCCTAATAATGCAACGTCAGATTTTCCGGATATTAACTTCAACCGGGCAGATGGGATATCTGCAAAGCAATACTTCATTTTAGAGATCTCCTGGCGAACGCACCACGACTTCATCAGCGAGAAGCCCATGAAACACCAGCAGGTCAAGCCCAAATATCGGAACGGAATGTGTCTATATTCAAGGTACTTTTACTGCTGGAAGTGCGCTCTAAAGTGGAGTTACTCGAGCGACCTGAGCGCCTGACAAGAAGAAACAAATCGAGTTGTACAGCTGCACTCTTGTCAAAAGTGCGTGCCAAAGGTGCGTGGCCAACAGCGCTTAGCCTATCGGACGTTGCGGGAAGAACATCGTATCGGAGTGTTAGCGCTTGTTTTTTTGGCTAGTGATAATGTTTAACAGACTTTCCCAATAGTCTAGCACATTAGAAAGTCCATCATGGCATTGTGGCAGACAAATAGTTCGTGTTGGCGCTAGCTACGATCAACCTCGGCGAATAACTGCTGCATGCGCTCATTTTTCAGCTTCTCACTGGCCAGCATTATCTGCAACAACTGGTCGGCCAGTCGGTCCTTGAAGAGTTGGGCCTCCTCCACTTCGACCCGAGCTAGCTGAGCATTGTGTTGCAGCTGACGGACTCGATGCCTCAGCGGACGCAGAACACGTTCATTATCGACCAGTTTCCGTTGCAAGACTCGTAGGTCTGCTGCTAAGTGCGGGACCAGGATCTCGAGGTGAACGAGATTGCGTTGTGCCTCCTCCTCGTCTTCATCTGTTTCGTCTTCAAGTCCGTCAAGGTCGGAATCGTCTGGTTTCGGATAGTCCAAGCTCGAAATCAGAGGCAGCCGCTCGAAACAGCTCAACATCCGAGTGTTGATGTACTCAAGCGGGTTGACCCATGTCGGATAGCTGGACGCAGCAGAGCTTGCCGTTGACGATGACGATGCCTCAGCAATCGCAACACCCAAAAGCTCACGAAATTGAGAACGCAGTCGAGTTTTTATCTCAACACGCTCAGTCAGGTCAAAAGTAGCCTCGGAAAGCGCGTATGTGGTGACATAGCGAGCCGACATTGCTTGGGCTTGTGCACGCTCTGCTGCCTCGATCTTTTGCTGCAGGAAGACGGTATCACTCGCAACGTCTGTATCAAAGCGTCGCAGCTTAGAGCGAATTTGCTCCAGAGACTTACGCTGCGCAGCAGCGTCATCGTCTCTGCCGAGAGCAGGGAAAAGCATGCGATGCTCCTCTGATAGTGGAGTCTGTTGGAGCCGGAGTCGTAAATACTAACAAGTCACAGACACAAACCGTAAGTGCTTTTTGTCAGGTATCCGGAACGTGCGGGGATTTAAGCTTGACTCACCTCGAGATGTCGCTCTTCGTCAAGTTGTTTTAAGCTTGAACGTGTCACTTTGAACTGCATTGCGCGCTCGAGTAGAACGTCAGAGCTAAACGCTTCATCCAACCCCAGTTTGGGGTTCTTTCGGAAATATTCGCTGCATTGCTCCATATCCTGTCACGAATGCATACGACAAGTGATCAGAAATTGATACCGCACTCAACTTACTGAAGCACCCTGTTACCATTGTGAGAAGACTTGGCCGCAGCTGTGCAGTGATAGCTAGCGCAACACGGTACACAGTTTTCCATCCATCCAAAAAGAATAGATCCCACACTCGTACCAGTGTCGAATTGACCAGCAAACGAGCGAAAATTGTGACGAACCACTGCAACAAAACCACCCAACAAGAACTTGTGAGTGTTTCGGCTACTTCATCTATTGCGCCAGGCATCGAACCTGGGTGGCCAGGAAGCTAGAGTGCAGCCCCATATGTCTCAAATGCACCGAGAGATCGTAATAGTGAAGTCTGACAAGTTGCTGGAAAAGATATATACATTGTGACAGTCTATAGCAACGCCAAACATTATTTAGCATGCTCAACATCATTCCCAGCTTAAAATATTTACACAAGAATGTACTAACCCAGGCATTTTTGCTTCCAGAGGTCTGCCATCCCCTTGCGCCGAATCAAAGAGATTGTTAGCCAGAACGCTGCCTCTTGCACTGAGATTTCATTAAGGTCCAAAGTGTGGTGGTCGTCTGTCATCATAAGCAGAAATGCAGCGACAACGTAACTCATGCCCTGAAAATCATCCGGACATGCCGTTAGCAATGCACTTATCGTCGGTGGTGTACGTAGCATTTCTCGCACCTGACAGTAGCCGATATCTTCTGCATGACTTGCAACTGCCTTAAGAACATTCCCGAGCAACCTTCTTCCATCACCTGCAGTAACACCAAAAACACGAAATACTTAACATTTTCACCTACAGCTTCAGATGCCATTATTGCTGCCCCGACCGTCCTCTGAAAGAAAGGCTGTGCCGGAAACGTGCGTTCGACATCTCGTTCAATTTCTCCTGCGTCCATACAGTAAAGCATCAGCTTATACTGCACTTATTGCCATTTGCACCATCGTCACCCCACCTTCCACGCCAGTGCTCTCGAGCGACGCCGTATCATCCAAGCTCTCAATTCCAGCCAACTACTCAGCAGCACTCGTCAGCTCTCTCCATCTTCACCAACTGCTTCAACTCCAACCCACACCTTCATATAAAACTCTGCACTGCTCTGTCCATATGGGATATCTTCCATCAGCGTCGTGACGTCTCCAGCTCGCATCCAGTAGCTAAAACCCACCGAATTAACACAATTCTGGTCACCTTTCTCTGCGCCTGCATTTCCTTGTTCTTTTTAAATACGGGACAGCGGACCTAAACCTCGTAACTGCGGGAAGCCACTGAGTCGAACCGCCAGCCGCCGCAGCTTGTGGCGCTCCACTGCGTCCTGCAGGCTCCGACTCGTCCCCGCGACTGCTTCCACCGCGTCCGCCTGCGCCACGCCAAGGCCAGAGCGAGTGAGGGGGCGAACCACACACCGGAAGAACGAGAACAGACTGGCGCGTTACCTGCACCCATCGCTGCCTCACCAGCACCGGCAGAGCCTGCGCAAAGAGCTCCTCAGACGCAGCCTTGTCCGCATAGCACTCATGTCGTCAACTGTGGAAGATTGACTTCCTGTAAGTCATATGGTACGACTTTGGCTACCAAGTCACACAAGACACAACATAGCGGAGCTCCTCAGTTTTGAAAATAGTGAACCAGTAGACGATGAGGGACAACGCCGGTGTTGTCATTGTACGCAGCAACGTCAGCAATGTTGTGGTATTTTATTTTGACTGGTATTGTTATTGCTTCGTTGGTGTTTTGTTGTGGTTGCAAGACCGGCCCACGGGTGTCGCTGGTGCCGTACGAGAAGGAGCATGTGCAAAGTACCACAACTGGATGAAGGACCCGTGGCTGCAAGGCAAGCGATGCTTCGGTTCAGTGCAATTCATCGCTGCAATGGCGCACTGCGTCATTGCATTTGCAGTTGTAAAAGATGTGAATGGTGGCGCGTTCAGCACGTGGCTGTTGCTCACGGTTCTGCAATGCGCTTGCTCAATGTGCAGAGATGACGGCGTCGGAGCCGTTGACGCTGGAGGAGGAGTTCGAGATGCAGCAGTCGTGGAGAGAAGACTCGAAGAGTACGACCAGAGAGACGCACACACGTAGCTGCTACGGCAGAATTGTGCTGCTGAGACGGGTCATCCACGTGTAACTGATTGTGTGGCTGTGGGTTGCTGCAGAGTGCACGTTCATCGTGCTTGCCCACGACGAGAAGGATGGCAAAACAGGGTCCTCTTATGTGGATAAGAACGCGGTCGATCGTAAGGTTTTGGTTCAATTAGAGGGGTGGAATGGAGTCGTGGGATTTTGACCCGAGTGTTTTTTGCTTGCAGGTATGGCGGGGATGTGAACTTGTTCTTCAACGACTACGACGACCCGTACGCGTGCGAGATGGAGATCATGATTGCAGAGGAGAAATATCGACGCAAGGGTTTTGCAGAAGAAGCCGTGAAACTCATGATGGCTTACGGTACGACCATCTGTCTGATTTGTTTGTCAGACCTCACAGAAACTAACAGGTGTATGTGGCTCGTGATCACAATGCAGCTGTGTCGAAGCTCAATGTGACCCGGTTCTTTTGCAAGATTAATGACAACAATGACGCCTCGTTGAAGCTGTTCGACAAGTATATAATAGTGTCTGCAGCTTGGAATGCATCATTTCATTTCATCTCGCTGACTCCAGTTCAATTGTGCGTTGATACTGCAGGCTGGGATATGCCAAGTGCAACTACGTGGCTGCTTTCCGTCAAGTTGAGCTGGAGCTGATTCCTAAGGATGAGCATTCGGAAATCGTTGACGCTGTGCTCAAGTCTGCTGTCATTCATCCATCACAATGAAAGCAGCATCGACCACTGCCCGCTGAGAAGTAGATGCAAAGATAAGACTACTGTAGAGGAACCGCGTGGACACGAGTTCAGGCTCGAATCTGAAGTCGTTGCGAGCTGCAAGAGTTAACAATGTCTTTGTTTAACAACAAACCTTTGACAAACCAGTATAGAACTACCGTTCTATGCTTGTTTTTAGGCTGCCAAAAGGCGTGTCGATCACAATTATTTTCTTCAGGCGACGCTCTGAAGCACAATGCGACCGAGACCACCGACTTCGGGCCAGGAGTCGAGGCGTTCCAGTAGACTCGAGTAGTCAAATCAGAGCTGAAATGACTACCACTTTTTTCAATCCTACATTTAAGCATTTAAACATGGATTTAATCCAATTTTAAATGTAGGAGTGAAAATAATGACAAGACCTCTAAACAGCTTATATTGAATAGAACACTCCTTTTAACCTGAAGATGTTTCATAAGTCATCAAGCACCTAATATTCATAGGAACGATTATAGAAACAATGTCGCCGAAAAATCTTACATACAAATCTGACAACATCATTTATATAATGATTTAAATATCAAGATCAGAATTTAGAAAGTTGCCATCTTAAGCGAACCCACATTAATTATTTTTTTATCAGATTACTCTACCTCCTATAGTATATAGATAACAATGACAACACTAACATTTGGTAAATTTAAAGACAAGACGATTGAAGAGGTTTATGCCATCGATCCAAGTTACTGCCGATGGATGAGCAAACAACCAAGTTTAAACGCGAGCGATGAGATTAAAGACTTTCTTACGACTAAGTTCGCGGATAGTAAAGAAGAAACCGATGAATACGTTATGACCTGGGGTCGTCATAAGACTAAAACTCTAGATTATATTAAGAGAGTCGATCCCAAATATCTCGATTGGTTACGCAACAATCAGTTCGCTAAAGAAAAATGCTCACGACTACTCAAAGAGTTAGAAACCATCAATTAACTACAACCTGCAAACGTCAAATTAAAAAAAAATTTTTTTGTTCACCGAGTCAAAATAGTGTTTTCTTTTTATGAGAGAGCCTAATTAGCAGTATAGTCATCTACCTCCCCTGTGAGACGATTATAAGTCATTTCATTTTCATGGGCAACGATAACGATCAGATTACAATCCTGAGACGATGCGTTCGTTCCCTTAATCTGAAGCGACTGAGGAACATCCTTCTCGGTTAAACGAGACACGTCGGCGACGAGTACACGATTAGTCGAGGCCCATGTTTTGAAATCAATTAGACCATTCGATAATTCAGGCGTCATATCACCGTTAATAGCCGACAGCTTCGAGAATTCGTCACAGAAATTCTGGAAATCATACTCATGATTTAGATCAAACACTTGACTGTTGCCAATGCGTACATTAAAGTTACGAATAGCAGATCCAGGTTGAACGGTCCACGGTGCACTATCGAAAGGAGATTGAAACTGTTCGACTGTATCAAAAGGCGCTGTTCCTTTAGCGAAAGGAAGCACCGCAACGTATTTAACGTTTTTGAGACTAGCCGAAAGCTGTAGATCAAACGATTTACCAGCTTGAGCTCCTTGAGCCGCTCCAAAGTGTTGGGCATAATAATCGAGATAACGAATATTCTTTGTAGGTTTAGAGATGGTCGTGGTAGGATTCTCTAGATCAACGAATGGAACGTATAGTCGGCACGTGGTAAATGGAAAATAAGTACTATTAACAACATCTTCAAGCGAATTAGTGATAGCACCCCAAGCAACAGTAATTTGCGTAGCGACATTAGGAAAACAGTCTCATTCGGGGCTCCGGTGCTAGCCGATGTAACCATAATAGGGCAAGTAGAGCCACTTTGACGAGTTGTAGAAGCTAGAGTCATGGCCTTAGCAGTCCCTAAATTAATAACAGCCGATCCACGGTTCACACGCAGTCGGATCTTGATCTGAGGCGACCCCATGAGATCAAGATCTTTGAAAATCGGGTGAAGATCAACAAGCTTAATCTTGAGCATATAATACCAAGAACCAGCAATAGATCCAGCCGTATCGACTCCTGCTTTGAAAGCTCCTCGTCAAAACTGATTAGCGATATCATTTGAAACAGCCGCATTGGCAACCGTAGGCCAACCGTTAGTTACAGCGTTCGCTACTGGAGGATTAGCCAATAGTCGCTTCACGAATCCTTCATTCGCACCAAGGACAGCACCACCGGTAGCCACACTGTCGATAGCGTCAGCGATATTAAGAGCATTGCCCGTAGTTGCAGCAACGTTGCTATATCCATTTCCGAGAGTGGAAGCAGCACTTTTATGAACAAGCGATCCTACGCTATCTGGGTAGAGAAAGCTTTCAGCGCCGTGCTTAGCCATATAGTCAGCGCTAGTCTCAACTTGAGCACGTAGATTATTGATAAACATTTTATGTTCGTTCATTGATAAGATCGACTTGCCATTGAGCTCTAGAGACATAGCATCAATTACATTCCATACTCCGCATTTCATGCCTACTGAGAGGCGATTAGCCGCAGTAAGGAGAGCCTGAGTTCCGTGAGTGTTCTTCATATACTGACGAGGTAGATGAAGTATATAACTATCGCGAAGACATGCAAAGCCTTCCGCACCATTGAGTTGGCTAGTTGCATCTAGCGTAATAATACCATTTGCATAACTGCCTTGGTTAATATCGATAACATGCGAGATTCGCTTGTTAGAGGATACTTTACATCCGGATCGCTTTTAGCGATGATTGGTAGAGAAAAACTGATCAGCTAGCTGTGTGTCACTCATCTTAAAATAATTCGTTCTATATACGATCATCTATAGATGAAACCAAAATTAAATAATGGCGCAACTGATTAAACCAGTAACGTCCGATCATGATCTGATTAAATTAGCGAAAATAATTAATGTTGATATTGATAATATCTATGAATCCAACGAGATTACCAAGCCTATCCGCAAGGTAGGTACCTTCCTAATCCTATTGAGACCT